>JANHFX010005327.1:0-49452 GCA_027560015.1 Chloroceryle amazona
GACTAAGCGGGGCCGAGGGCTTCCGGGGGGGGTCGAGGGGCGGGGCCTATGGGAGAGAGGGGCGGGGCGGTCACGCGGGGTGGGGGCGGCGGGGGGCTCGAGGCCGTGGCGGCGAGCGGGCTGAGGGGGCTGGCGGCTGAGGGGAGCCGGGCCCGGGGGCCGTTGGGCGGGCTGAGGGTCGCTGTGCTGCTCACGCGGGTTGTCGGGGGTCTATCCTGGCCACCCTGCGTGGGTGAAGGAGCCGCGCGTCTGAGGGGGCGGGAGGGGAGCAGCGGCGCGGAAGGCCTCGGCCAGTCCTCGGGCCAGCGGGAGGGGCCTTGGGGGGCTGGTGGGGCCTTGGGAAGCTGGTGGGGCCTTCTGGAGAAAGGAGGGGGAGAGGACCTGGGCCTGCAGGCCGCGGGGGCTGTGTTTGCGGCAGTGGTTACACACGCCCGTGGTCTCTCCTCTGTTCCCGTCAGACCGGTGCGTGATTTTTAGCGAGGCCTTCCTACCAGTAACCCAGTGCTGGCATCTCTGAAACGCCACTGGGACAATAAGGAGCCAGTGAAGTCGGACCAGGTCCATCTAGCCCCGTCTCTAAGGGCTACAGATGCTCGCAGAAGAGCGGGTAAAGCATCTGGCGTGTTCGGGGGTCAGAGTTCACAGTCAGGGATTGGACAGCTCGCAGCAGAGGTTATTTGCAATATCTGGAAGGAAATGACCTTATTTTAGCGGTATTGACGGTATTTCAGCACTGAGTGGAAGCACATTCTTTATTGAGAGATGAGCCTACGAAATCATTGCAGGTACAAGTAGTCCAGAGTATATTTATTTCTTAAATGATTCAACCACTGCATTGTCAGGTGATCCAGACTGTCCAGAGCCATACCCAAAAGTCATGGATTGTGGTTTTGTTTTATCTGTTTTAATTTTTTAATGAAAATAGGCTTGTTTGTTTTCTCACAGTTGCTGCTACTCATGCAGTTAACATTTAATAGTGTATCATAGAATTTCCTCAATTGGAAAAGACCTTTAAGATCATCTAGTCCAATGGGGAAATAACAGGAAAAGACTCATGTAGGGACTTGACAACAGCTTTCTCTAATCTCCACTAATGTCTTGTGAGTAATGGTGTGTCATTATAAACCATTTTGTAAACCATTAGTAAAAATGGAAGTAAAATGTGATATCAATGTTAGTCTGCTTAAATCAGTACTTTCCCCAACTTTATGCTAAATTATCCCACCTTGTAGAAATATACATCTTGTGTAACTTTGATTTAGGATATTCTGGAGGCACTTGCAACCACTTCTCTGCTTGATTTATGATGGTCCTCAAACCTTACAGGCTTCCTGCCATCCAACTTTTCATCTCCAGTTCTTTGTTTCTTTTTCCATTAAGTTTCTTCTCTCATTTTGGTTTGCATCTCCACGTGACTTGGGCTTTGATTGTAAAGCTTAACTAAAGTAGTCATGAAAATAATGTATAACAAAGTATTTCCCCTTTTTTTTTTTTGTCTATATATAGTTTTCCTTTCTGTTTTTTGCCTGATCAGTCTGTATGTAAGGCTTTTAGAACTGTTTCCTATTGTTTATGCAGGAGTCTGGCACTGTGAAGCATTACCTTAATGGTAATGTTTTTTAGATGCTGCCATGAATAACTCAAATAAATAATACAAGTAAGTGTTAAGAGTTTGTCATTTCTGATGACATACATTCTTATGTATGAATACAATTGTTTTTCTTTACTCTTCATCTTTGAGCCTTTCACTGTGCTCTCATACTATGTTTGAAACAAATTTAGTCATTGTCTGACATTTTCCCTCTCTTTGAAGTAAATTTCTTCAAAATAAGCCTCCTCACATTTCATTTCCTTTAATCACTTTTATTCAAGAACTGTTGCCATGTGTGAGTGAGACGTATAGATGTTTTTGTGAAGTGTTCTGCAAATTAATGGTATAATATAAATGTGCTAGGATAGGATCGGGGAAAACACAACCAGTACCATGTGGTGAAGGTAAAATCTCATAGAGCCTGTCCTAGAGGACTTCTAAATCTCTTCTGCCTTAACAACCTTGCTGTATCACATGAATTTGTGCATGAGGGAGCTGTTCATTTACCATGTAGGATGATAGTTCAAGTTGATCTTGAACATGGGAGTAAATGTGTTGAGATAATTTTACTTTATTATTCATTTAGAAGGAAATAAAACTCAAAGATAGGAACAATAGCTATATAAAATATTCAGAGTGATTTCTGAAGAAATTTTACGAGGTTTCAGGTCATAAATTTCCACCTCAAGTAGAATTCCAGATAGAATCTGCAAGCAAAGAAGGAGTTCATTGTCTGAAGTATCAGATTTATTCTTAACACCTAAAATGTAGGACTATGGGAAAGAATTGGGGAAGGATTCTTAGCTCTATCAAGTGGGGGTTAGGTGAGGAACATACTATAATATTTTAGAGTTGTCAAGTCAGCCATTGCTGAATGTGGCTTTAAAAATACCTCCCCAGAGTGAATTGTAGATCATTCCCTGTGGACAACTTCTTATTCTCTAATTGTAGAGTCTCTTCTGAAGGAAATACTACCCGATGGTGAAAGAAGTGAGGAATCTGGGTAGCGTATCTTGGCCTACCCCTAATCCCTTGTACTTTTGGGAAGCCATTTTGTCAATTTTTTAACTTCAGCTGCAGTTAAAAAAATCAAATTGTTAACCTGAAGGTGTAATCCTCGATGCTTGATAGTGTTAAAAACTTGTGAAGATTTTTTTTTAAAAAAAGCCTCATACATGGAATTTCATAGTTCATTTTTTTGTCTAGTATTCTGCTAAAAATCAGTAGTAGTTTAAAATATTTGGTGTAATGATGCAGGTGTAGTTCCTACCCAGATGGGAAGATCTTTAGATCTTTAGAATCTTCACTGGTTGGGAGACTGAGCAGTTTTCTTCCATTGGTATGAAAGGGGAAACGGAACAGTTAAATAAAAGCCAAGTCCAGGCAGATGGCTTCAGGAGTCCACCTGGAAGCCTATCTGGCTGGTTATGCCAGACTTGAAGATGGGGATGCAAAAAGAAAATTCCTATAAACAATAGAAGTCTTGCTCCTAATTTCACAGTAAATGATGAAGGTGTTTTGTTTTGTTTTTTTTTCCAAGAGCTCTGGTTAGAGAGCATGTTAAAACTATCCTAAAAATATAAATTTTACAGACTAGCATCACTCAATATAGGTTAAAAAGAAACTGTGTTTTTTCTTAAGTATATCTGTTTTGTTTTCTGGGGAGACAAAATATCTGTCTGGCCACTTGCAGATTGTTTAGAAAACTGAGTGTTTAGGTGTTCATGCTTTAAACAGAATTGTAGCAGCTCCTTTTCAAGCTATAGTGAGTGTTCCAGCATTGTAACTGAAAGATATGTACCATATATATGGAAAGAGATTTTTTTATATACCTTTCCTGAAAATGGTTAAGTATTTTCATTGGCTCTTAATGAGTTTTACACTTTGTTTCTTAAAGTTCTCAGTCACTGGGCCCTTGAGACCGGCCCTGGCCACCGCATTATCTGAAAACCTCTTCTGGGTTTCAAGATGTAGCTGTTTGGAAGACTTCTGCACATGTAGGTATAAAGGAATTCTTTGGTCTTCCTTACTAAATTAAGAGTTCTGTTCTCCCCTCCTGTATCTTCTGCTACTCACCTTAGTGGGTAATTAGTGAGAAATTAGTGGAGCAGTAAACATTGACAGTTCAGATGAAAATTTGGAGTTGAAACTTTGTGCCTCTTTTGGAGAAATCTGTCGCAAAAGAAATGAGGTTTTAGTAATTTCAGCAGTGTAGAGGAAGATGTGATCCAAGCTCTCCTACCTTTCATGAGTAGTCCCTAGTAATCATCATCATCATCTTTGGGTTTGTTCCAGGAAATTAATGATGGCGTCAGTAATATAATATTGGAACTGTAAACTTAGTAATTTTTGTGTCATTTTGATGTCTCACTGGGACAGTTTTATGCAACTCACTCTTGCTGTTTTTAAACAGTGAATTTTTATTTTCAAATAAGCTTAATAATGGTAGTATTAACTAAAAATGTGTGGGGTTTTTTGTATCTTTCTAGTTATCTGTTAAAGTTCAGTAACATCAAAATATTTATTTCTAGGTAACTTAGAAGAGAAATGCCTGATAGAGATTCTCTTACTGGATAAAAATAACTTTGAAGTTGCTCTGCAGTGACCATGAATAACCAATGAAGACACACAGCAGTTTCTGTAATATTGAATATTCTCATAATGAAGGGCTCTCTTCTGCAGCAGATGTATAAGGATGTACTGGTAGGCATTCCACTACCAAAGGAAAGTCATCATTACATCTCCTTACTCAATCTATGTATTGAGCAGTCACCAGAAAGAGATGAATCATGTCATCAAATTCATCTGCCATCTACCGATGGTGGTATCAGGAGCCATCAGGACTCCGACAGATCAGATGCACTTGTCCCTACAACAGATGATATATCAAATAGCTTTGCAAATTTGAACTCCTCCTTCTGTCTACGAGAAGTGATGCTGCTGCAGTTAACCTTGATCAAGATGATGGTTGCTAAAGCGGAGTCCCAGGAAATTGAACTCGCTACGAGACAGAAGTACTGTGAAATCTTTGTCCTCCTTCTGAAAGAGGCAAAAATTGACTCAAAATTGGTAAGCTTTTAGAAACTTTTGAAAGATTTTTGTGAAAGGAGGGGTGGGGCACGAGGGGAGAAAGAAACATCCCTTAGATGCTTTTTTGATGTGTCTGCAGGTTTGTCTGCTTGGTAGTAATGATCAGCTGTTATCTCACATGGCTTCAAAAAGTTTAGCATCTCTTGTATACTTCCAGCTGAAGGAAGAGGTGAGTGTGGTATAACTGCACACCTTAAAAACATGACTTGATCAATGTGTGCCTTCAAGTTGTTCCATTTGACTCCAGAGCCAAGTTTTTATAGCGTTTATATGGCACAAGAGCAGTCACTATATAACTACTCTAAAGTCTAAAAGTATTTCCAAAGAGGTTCCTCTCAGAAGTAGGCCCAGAGAGTAACATCAGCACTGCTCCTCTCCTCCATCTGCTGCCTGCTTCTCTACTCTGGCTTTCTGAAAGGCACAGCTGCAGTCTGCTGATGTTCAGCATATAGATGCTGTTACTCCCCTCAAAATGCCACGTGGTTCTGTTGAAGTCTGTTTAGCTCCGGTCTCGGGATCAACTTGAAGGTTATACAAGGTACCGTGTGATAGTTCTCCCATAAAGTGTGTGGCTTTGAGTTGTAAGTGGTGGATAGGAAAGGTGTGAAATAAAAATTCCAAGAGGGTATTTCAGGAGTGTTAGGAGGGGCAAGGAGTAAAGAAAGAAAGGAGCTCAGATGTGTAACAGTTTGTAATATAAGGTGGAATGTCTTTATACGTATACATATAAATCTTAAATTTTATGAAACTATTTTAAGGTAAAATGTATCTAGATGACAAGAAATATTCTCTTTAAGGTTGCAGTACAGTTAAAAACCCAAACTAGACTATCAATATTTTTACAGTTCCTTGATATCTCTTGGGTGATACAGTAGATAAAAATATGTAATAACCTGTTGAAAAGTAATCAAATGCTTTTCTGCACTTTCTTGTTTGAATATTCCATTTACTTGAGTTTTGGTTGTTTGGGGGTTTTTTGCTTGCTGTATATTTGCTGAATATATCTTGTAACCTCTGTCGCAGTATCACTTAACACAGATTTCTCTCAGAAATACGTTTGTAGTATCTCTTGCAAAGCTCTCTGAGTCTGGGAGTTACGAATTCAGGCATGGGCTGTCTACGGTATTATCTGATTTGGGGTAGGTCACATGACATTAGGAGGTTTGATTTTTCTCTTTCTGGAAATTGGGTAATTTCTGCTACATGTGACTTCATGTTTGGAAAGAGGTCTACATGTTTAAAAGGCACCAGACAGACATACTGGTTCTAGTTGTGTTTTGTCTATGCCTACATTTGAATACTTTTAAGGTACAGTTTAAAATCATTGGTTTATGATTTAATTTGCACAGCCATTGTAAAGCATACGTGATTTTTTTTAATGCATTTTCTTAGAACTCATTAAATGTCACCTGGCTCACCTTTAGTTTGGAGGCTCTTTCAGGAATCCCTGCGAATACCCAGGTAGCAGAATGTCTGTGGACTCTTACAGCTATTATCAAGGATATACTGTCAGATGAAGCTTCAACCAAAGCAGGTACAGTAGCAGTTTTGCGATGTTATCCATACAGGAGTGCCCACTAGGGGGGGGAATGTTCCTTGTAATCTCATCCGGAGCAGCTTGTCTAAAGAACACCTATTTTCCTTATTAGAAAGAGGGTAACAAAGTACTATTAAAAATGTAGTGGTTTAAACATGCTTAAAACCTGAAAAGTTAAATGTTCACAGTCACCTGTTTTGTGCTTATTTGATGATTTGCCTGACAGTGTAACACTGACACCGTGACATTCTTCTTGTTGCTGTAGGTATTTTGAAGAAGCTGTTGGCTCCTCTTGATGCTGTGCTTGAAGGATTTTATAATTCTATTCTGGTCCACCATTTCAGCAGTCACCACTATACTTCACCTTATTCTGAAGCTGCAAACAGTTTGATCAGTTTTATAGATCTGCATGAAGCACTTTTGGCTTCCAGAACTGAATTAGAACTGCCACTCAGATGCCAGAGAGTGTTGTTTTTGAAAGTTTCTTATGTCCTGAACCTCATTAGCTCATCAATTCACTATTTAATCAAGAAGAAGTTCATCATGCTCCTTAAGAAATGCGTCCTTTACAAGCCTAGAGAAGATGCTCTAAGTGGATCCCTGTTGTTACAAAGCCCATCTTTCTCTGAGGATATGCTTGCACTCAGTAATGCTGTTCTGCAGGTTGTGGATTTGACTTGGCTTAATCAGATCCCACTTGGGGAAAGGGCCAGCTACTTTGGAGGCAGCAAAGCTGCTCCAGGAGATGATACTCAAGGTGGTTCTGACCAAACTGTACTCAGAGCCTTAAGTCTAGTTGTGCTTAAAGCACTGGAATTCAAGTTTCAGGACTCTGCTACGGAGGCTGAAATCAAAGGTAATGGTTTCTTTTAATTTTGTTCATTAAGCAGCAAGAGTTTTAAAGCTTTCAGATTTTGTTGTCACACCTTATTAAGGCTGTAAATGAATTTCAGCTGAATTAGTGGTTGTGGGAGGGAGGAAAGAGAAGACCCACCCAGAAAACCTACTGTCACCATGTCCTGCCTAATTATCTCTCTTCTTGTATTTCATCCTGTCCTTAGCCCTGCAGTATGGGGGACAGGACACACTGGCTTGAAAGAGCCACGCTTGGGATTAGAAAACTTTTTAGTGTTAAGAACATGTGTTAATATTTGTAATAGTTGAGCCAGCTTGGGAACACCAGGCTCTTCTCCAGTGGGAAGAGAGCCTGTAGGACAAGCATCTACTCTCTTTAGGGTGGAGATTAAAGAGGGACTGGAGGTAACATTCTCCTGCTTTTGTAATGTGGAGGTAGAGCTTTAAGTGTGAAGGTACTAGGCACTACTGTTGGAAAAATAATGTAATAGAGCAAAATCAGCGGTGGTAAAAATGAGGCTACAAAGTAAGAAACAGGAAAGTCGTGGGACTGAGCAGAGTATAATGGCTGTGTCCTTTACCCAGACTTATAGGTCTAGTCCTTTGAATTAGTAGATGTGAGGCATAGTTTTCATACCAGCTTATTTGAGTGTGTTCTACTGAACAAATTAATTAGATCAGTAGAAGAGCAGATCTCTCTTGTGCTTGGGCTATGCTGCTAGGCAGGCAGTGGGATGGCAAGGGAATGCTGTGTGACTTGTGTTGCTGATGGGGGAGGACACGTCACCGTGTCATGCTGGTAGCCAGTTAGAAGTCTCCTCCTATGCTATAATGAAGTGATGAGGTGAGGCTTTTTTGCCTGAGAAACACACCTGGAATCCCATCTTCCCACTTTTTTTACCTCCAAGAGTCACATGATGCACACCTTCTGGTGCTAAGCCATGGATCAGAGCAGCTGCTGTCCCTGGTTACAGGCTTCATGGCTAACAGGGAAAGGCAGTTTGGAAGCAGTTCCTGGTCAAATACAAATTCCCTATTGTTAGCCAAAGAAAAGGGGAAAAAATAACTTATATTTAAAGAAGAGCAAAATTTTACAGTATTCTAAATATATTGAGGCATTTAAAACCAAGTTCTAGATGCAAATGTAAATGGTTTACTTTCATATTTCTACATTATATGTGAGGCATAAAATCAATTTTTAATTCATCTAACTGTGTAAAAAAGTGATGGACTTCTGTAAGACAGCTTCTGACACTTTTTCCACAATTTGAAAGCTGTTATGTTTGTGATGCCAGTTGCATTCTTAGAGTTTAAGCATTTGTAGAGAATATTTTACTTATAATCCACCTTCTGAAAGATGTGTAGAGACTGAGATGGTTTATGAACAAGTGAATAAGAAAAAATGTAGGTTAAATCCATTTTAGATGTCTCTGAAAATTATTTCTCAAAGAAAAAAATTGTCCTTTTCCACATTCACGACACAAAAATGAGCTCTTTAATTAGATTTAAATACCCCAACTGTGAAGGGGAATTTCAAGTTGAAAGGAATGGTGCTTCTATTTTAGTGACATTAAATTAAGTGGTTAAAACAAGCACCAAAATGCTTTAATATGCTAACTTCCCTTCCGGGAAGCTTGTTGATCTTATCTTTTTTATTAACATGAATTACAGTGGCTTAACTTTAATTCATTTGAATTCTGAGAGTAATTTCCAGATAGCTTTGATTTATAGGGAGGAATTTCAGCCTGAATAGTGACTATTAATAAGAAAGCTAATTTGCTGTTCCTATTATTTGCTAAGAGGAAAAGCAAATCTTAAATATTAAGAAAAAACACATAATGATGTAGTAAGTAAAATTGATTCCCACATTGCAGGAAATTTTCCAAGAGCAGTAATCACTGTTTTATATAAATGATGCAACTGTGCTCTTCCAGCCATAGTGTACTTCCAGCAGCAGTAGAGTTTTTAAGGAGTACCTTTGGGGTAAAAATTGGACATCACTATATTTTTTGTTGGTTTTTGTTTTCTAAACATTGAGTGTATACTGATGTTCTGTGAGGAATTGGTACATGGTACATTGGATCGTTCCGTCGGTGGCATTGACTTGATTTCAATTCACCTTTCTTTAGTGTGTGCTGTACCAGTGAAGCTACCGAACTGGAGCTCTAAAGCAAAGTCGAAATTCCATCTGCGTAGATGTTGCCACATTTTTGTAGGTTTCCTGATCTATGTAAATTTTCAGGGGTGTAATCTTGTTCATTAGTCTGCAGGCTTAAGTGAGAGGATTCATCCTGCTGTACCTGAAACTTTCTAGGTCATCAGTGATTATTTTTCACTGAACTCAAAGGAAATGAGTAATGCTGTTTAATGAATAAATGGTGTCCTTAAGTTTTATCCATCTTTGGACAGGCAGTACCTAATGAGTAAATTAATTTTCTGAAGGTTACTTACAATTGTTGGCATTAACATCTCAATGTTGGTATGTTTAGAGGTTAACAGAGAATGCATTCACATTAAAATTGAGGTTAGAGAATTGCTTATGTTTTTCTGCCAAATATTTTTTGATTTCTTTGGTACCAAGAAGTGAGAACTAATTTATGAAAACTGATGCTGTGTGGAGTAAGTTGAGCTATGGAATGATAAATGCATTCATGAACTGTTAATGCACCCTTAATATAAAAAATAAAACTTGGATGTTGTTTTCTAACAAAAAATCTATAGCAAAAATCATGGCTTCTTTTTCTTTTTCTTTTTTTTTTTTTTTTTTCCCAGGAGACTTCCAGAGTTTTATGTCCCAGCTGCTGATATTCTGGAGGAGTCATCTGAAGTCTTCCCCACAGTCTCACCCCGTTGTGCATCACTGTGAATGGCTCTCCTTGATTTTCATAGAGCAAGATGATGATATGTGGGAAGCTGCTAAAGCTTTATTACTCATTTATTTAAAATTTGATAGGTTAGTGTCCATTTCATTTAATAGAACTATGAAGAATTGTAATTTAATGAGGTGGTTGTGATATACATAACATTTCCATTGATTGCTTCTGTACAAAGAAAAAATATTTTTAATAATTAAAAAAAACCAACCCAACAAACCTCGGGACAATGTAATAATATGTGGTGTAAGAGGGGTTAAATTGGGTGATAATTTGATTAGGTGTTTTTATGCATAGAAATGAGGGAGTTGTGCAATAGTTTCCTATTAAATACTTTATCATATCCTGTAATTCAGACTAATTGATTTCACAATCTAAACTAGTGCTTAGACACAGATAAAAGGCAAGAGTGTTTTGTATCAACGCTGAGAGTTTGACAAGAATGGGATATTATAATTGAACTTCAAGAATTCAGGGGCTACTGGCAAAGTAGCTCTCTAGAATTAACATGGGTCCAAGCCTTAGCTAGTTGATAAAAACAATTACTGCTAACAAATGAAATGTGTTCTTCATTAGTTTGTCCTGAGCATTCACTGCTTCATTGTTAAGTTACCATATGAGTGATTACCCAGATTTATAAAAGGTTCCTCAAGCCTCAGATGTAAAGAGACTTTAAATAGTCTCTCAAATACACACAATTCTTCTTGGACACCTAAACAAAAGTAGGCTGCTCTTTTCCAATGTGTGTAGCATCCTGAAGGTTAATGTCTGTTCAGGTTTACAAAAAATATTGAAGCAACAGTTCATGTATTGTAAGTAACTTTGTTTGTTCCATACTGTTTCCTACAGAGGAGTGCTGTTTAAGAAGCCCTATTGCCTGTATAAAGTGCTTTGGCTTTGTAAACTGTCCAATCTCCGCGCCCTACCTGCTTCATTCTTCCTCACTTTAATATAAAAACTTCTTTTTGGGGCTTTACTTTCTGACAAAATAATGAGGGGGGGGGGGGGGAGGCAATCCCATTTTCTGGGCATGGCTGTTCTTAAAAGAACCTGTAAACTTCCATTGAATTGAATCCATGTTATGCCTTACTTTCCAGGTTACGGCATGATGCTGCTGATAACTTAAGCCAAAAAGAGGAGGAAACTTGGAACTTCCTTACGCATGCAAGTGGATATAATCCTCACTGTATCTTCTTATTTTTTCTAGAAAAAATTGCATTTGATTCCACAGTACTTCTAGATTTTTTGATTTCATCAGAAACTTGCTTCCTGGAGTACTTGGTAAGGTACTTAAAGCTTCTTAGAAAAGACTGGCATCAGTTTGTAGATGTCTGTAACCATTTTGATACCAAACATCGTGCTTTTCAATCAGTTTCTTCAGTGAAGCCACCCCATCGAGAAAAGGAAAGCTGTGTGACTGATGGGAGTTTGCAAAATGCTTGTTGTGAACCAGAACCACAGACTCTCAGGTCTTCGTCTGCATCTCACGATTACTTTGTGTTTACAGCAGAGGAAGGTGATAATGAAGTTGCCGAGGCTAACCAGTCTAACTCATTGATATACAGTGATAGTACATCTCTGCTGGGCTCTCCTCAAAGCCTTGTTAACTATGACAGCTCAGAAGACTCTGAATTAGAATCAGACGGAAAAGAGTGCTTGGTAAACACAAAGCAGGTGCCTCGAAATGATGAGGGTGAGAGGGGATTAGGGGAAACTCATTGCAACGACAGAGATGATAAATGGAGTACATTCAAGTCTGAGGTGTTGCCTCTGAAACAAAAGGCACCTAATACCTCTTTCTGTTTGACTTCTGTGGCGTTTTCAGCTAACATCATTCCCTCAAGAATAATGCTTTACAAATCAACAAAATGTTTGGAAGAGCTGCAAGAAGCTATTTCAAGGTTGCAGAGAAGAAATCTTTTTCCATATAATCCATCTGCATTGTTGAAACTGCTGAGACACATTGAGAAGATCAGTAAGGATGTGAATCCACAATAATCCAAAGAAGTGTCCTTAGTGATTTTTTTATTTTTTTTTTTTAAAAACTAGTACACTAAGAAATGCTTCCATGTGACTAATGACTTCTGTAGTTCATGCCTCTTGCATCTGTCGGTGTATTTAACCTGAAAAAGGATAAACATGGTTTTGGTTGACACCTCAAAAATCTGCAATTGCATTCAGTGCTACAATCCATGATGTTCTTAGGCTTACTCATGGTATGTATGTCAGGGTATGGCATATAAGTATTAATTGTTAGGTGTTCAAAATTTGGTAATAAATGCCTAATGAGAAAGTATATAAACAATATATAATACTTAAAGTATTGTCAATTATACTTAATGCGTGAAGTCATTGGTAGTGATTTATGGACTGAGGTGCAGTGCTAATGCAACACTTGACTGCTTAGGGGTTGAGCTAAATAAAATATTTTAACTGGGGACAGTTTTGATGTTGATTTTGTGTGTTCTGCATAAGTGCTTTGCTCTAAGCAGACATGCAGATGTGCTACCACAATCCCCATAATCAATACCACGCTTTTCTTGGCTGAAGTGCTTAACTGATGTCTAGGATGTACTTTCTTCTTTAAGTTTTGCTGTTTGTCCGATTTTAATCAGAAGTGTTATTTCATGAAAAACTGAATTCAATTTTCATTACTCTTTTATCGTGTATTCCTGTAATTAAAAGTAGATGTAGAACTAATGCATATATTGTCTATTTATAGAATGTTTTAGTGGAGTATTATGTCAAAAATCAAGCTTAGGTAATGAAGAAGTGAACTTCTCACAGAAATCATTGCATCCATTATGTATTCTATATAAATATAGAATATATATTTAATAAATCTGTTAAATCAGAACCAGATAATTAGAAATAAGCATCTGCAGTGCACTGAGGTGGATCTTGAATTTAAATTCTTATACTTAACACCTTTTATTATACCTAATTTAAATAACCTGAAAAGTAAGCATCTAAGACTTTGCCTGGGGAGAGCTACTTCAGAACAGGATCCAAACCAGTGTGTGCACTTAGCAGGAAGCCACCTCATGTTCTTACGCTTAATGTGTAGCTTGTAATGATCTTACAAGGGTTAGGCAATGGGAAAGTACTGACAGTGGGCACTACTGTAAAAGTCTCAGACCTCATCAGAACGTTAAGAAGAAGTAATTTTTCTTCTAGGATCAGCTTTTGAAGGTAAGTTCTTTATTTTGATTGAGAACCAAGGAAGTTTTATCTTCCTTTTAAATTGCTATGTAGTGTTAAAATAGATACTGAGTTAAGATGAACGGTCTCTGGAGCAGGTGACTTTGACCCACAAATCTCTGTGGCCATCTTCAGATTAGTCCTGAACTCTGAACTGGTGAATCAACACTATTAGGCGAGGAAGGAAACTAGGTGAAACTTAAGGGGTAATTTAGTGGCGAAATTACAGTGTTCTCCAGGGACACTTGAATGGTGTGAATTCTTGGGCAGGAAGGGTTGAGCTTGGTCTTACTCTTTCAGGCTGACAGCCGTAATCACTGGACAGTTACATAGGAAGAAGTGATCCCCTTCACTGGCATGTCAGAGATAGGAATATTCTGTGTGTTCGTTGTGCTTTGGTGTCTTCCTGAGAACTCTTGTGAGTAGAAGTGGGTGAGAATGTGAGTGAATGGAAACTTTTCCATTTGTTCTTATAGTTACTTTTGTTAAAAACTAACCTCTGAGTTGTCCAGGGCAGAAGAATCCCTGTTTCTCTTTACTGTTTGAACTTGGTTATGCTCTAGATGCTGAGTTGTACTTTTCTGCAAGGATGAAAGTGCCTCTGGGCATGTTCAAAGATGCAACTCTAGACAACTTGAGAACTTTTCAGTTCAAACAAGGGAAGTGCCTTTGGCAAGGCAGTTGAGCAAGAGTTTCTCAAGATGACAATTTTAAAGGTAGGTAGGTGCTTTATTCTTTATTTCAGTGAAATCCTTTAGCATTATCCTCAGTTTTAATCTAACCTTTCCTGGCTAGTTTAACTGAGTAGCTTCATTGTTTTCACTGAATATTGTATTGTTCAGCATTTCTTGGTCTACACTTTGCCAGTTGGAAGTATCTAAATTATACCAGTATTTTTGAGACACTGATAAGATAAGCTGGGTGGGAGAGGTAGAATGAGGAGATAATTTTGGTTTTATTAGTCATGTTTGCCAGTGATTACTGGCAGTCAAAAATTTTTTTGAAGTAAAAGTTTAGGCATCTCAGAACAGTGCGTAGAGTTCAGCAAGAAGTGCAGGAGCCATATCTTTTTATTTTTTTGAATACAGCAAATCCAATTGTGGTCCAACTGTATTTAGTCATTACAGGCATGAGGTTGATTGTGTGCCCAGTTGGTTATTAGTAGTGATTGTTCCCACATGTTTCACTTCTCAGAAAGCCATTGTTTTAATTCTCACAATGTTTTAGTGGTAAAAATGGGTGACTGTGGTTTTGTATCTGGCAATGAGATACCTTAATGTGTTGATATTTTACCATTTATGAACTGTAGGACCTGAGATGGAGTAAAATTGATGTGAGTCAACTTTTTTATTCCACTCAAAATGAATGCGTGCTGTGAAGCTAGCAGTTCTATGGCTATATCCAAAGTCTAGCACAGACTTTTGCACACCTTGCAAAAGAATTTGTATTTTAATGCACTAAGGAGTATATAAGGTGGGATGGGTGGAGTTTGTTTAGGTTTTGTGATCTCTTTTTACTCTGAAATTTTTCAGGTAGAGCTGTTTTCACATTTACTAGAGCAAATTAATTCAGCTACAGAACCTCCTACTAATGTTAAAGTAGAACTTAGAAAGTAGGTCAGTTATTAGGAGGTTGTTGTGCCCAATCTGTGGATGTTGATATCTAACAACTCATCTTGTATTATTTCAAAGCAAGACACAGAACAAATCAGGTGACCTATCTGGAGACAGTTTTCTGTCTGAGGACTTATCCTGAAAGGTCCACAGTCTCCATTCATGTCTGTGCAGTTGTCTGGAGGAGTTTACCTTCAACATCAATAGAATAAACTGTGCTTTAATGAGGTAAGCAGTTAGCACTAGAAGTTGCTCACATGATGTGCCTTTTAAAAAAGAATATTTTTGAACTTGAATATGTGGGGAGCTTGATAGCAATTACAGCTGAATCCAGGTGGTTCCACGCTTGTCATTCTTCACATGGGATTTCCTCCAATATTTTTATGTCTGCTTTCCATTCTAGTTTTAAGACTTGTAATGCGAGTTTTAGTCCTGTAGTACAAGAGTAAAAACCAGTCTTGAGGTTTTCTATACTTATAATACTCTTGTAAAGCTGGAAATAAGGAGCTTTGGTTGTCCCCTGTTTTCTCACTGCAGGATAGATAAAGATCCATGCTCTAAGAGTCTTCTAGCAATGTAATCAAACAACATTTGCAGCGTTGTTTTATGTGCAAGTGTTACAAATTATTGAGGTTTATTCTTATACAATTGTTAAACCAGTGCTTCCAGCTCCAAAGATCAACAAGGTATCTTTTTAAAATCCTATATTATTTGAACTGTTGGAAATTAATTAAAAAAACCCCTCTCTGAATTAATTGGTTGGACTAATTGTTTAATCTTTAGTGTTACAGACAGAAGTTCTTGTGTATTAGTTTCCATCATCTTAAAATGATAGTAGCACCCAGGAGTGTTACTTGAGTGAATAAGCAGCACTGTATTTGGCTGAGCTCTAGAAGTCAATCCTTAGATACCATTCTTCTTCCTAAAATTTTGAGAGTAGTAAGCAAGTTTTAACACGCTGCTTACTATAAACACAACCAATGTTACTCTTCTTGCTAAATTTACCTTTTTAAGTGTATTAGAACATACTTGTATAGATATACCTTAAATAGTTATATTTTAATGGTTCTAATGTTTGTGGTTATTAGGTGAATTTGAGAAGTATCAAGAGGTTGATGTTAAATCAAGGGGAAAGAATAAAATCTTCTAACCAAGGATAATTTGAAGACAAAACAGACTCAAATTTTGCGTAAAGAATCCTGACCAAACTGTAACCACAGAATCCCAGCATAGTAGGGGTTGGAAGGGACCTCGGGAGATCCTCTGGTCCAAACTCCCACTCCATCAGGGTCACCCAGGATTGCAGTGTCCAGGTGGGTTTGGAATCTCTCTGGAGGAGGAGACTCCACAGCTTCTCTGGGCTGCCTGGGCCAGGGCTTTGTCACCTTCAAAGTAAAGACATTTCTCCTCATGTTCAGGTAGAACCTCTTAGGTTCCAGTTTGTGCTCATTGCCCTGTGTCCTGTCACTGGGTACCTCTGAAAAGCATCTGGCCCTATCCTCTTGCCCCCTACCCTTTAGATATCAATGAGATCTCCTCTCAGTCTTCTCTAGGCTAAACAGCCCCAGGTCTCTCAGCCTTTCTTCTTCTGAGGATTTCTAGTCCCCTCATCATCTTTGTAGCCTCTGCTGGGCTCTCTCCAGCAGTTAGTTCCCTGTCTCTCTTGACCTGGGAAGCCCAGAACTGGACATAGGGCTTCAGATGTGGCCTTGGTAGGGCAGAATAGAGGGGGAAGAGAACTTCCCTTAACTTGCTGGATACACTCTTCATGCATCCCAGGACACCATTGGCCTTCTTGGCGATGAAGGCACATTGCTGGCTCATGGTGAACCTGTCTACCAGTATTCCCAGGTCCTTCTCTGTGCAGGTGCTTTCCTGGAGGTCCCTACACTCACCCTTGGTCATCATCATGAAGTTCCTCTTCACTAAACTCTCCAGCCTGTCCAGATCTTGCTGAATGGCAGCAGCCTCCTGCTGTGTCAGCCAGTCCTCCCAGTTTTGCATCATTGGCAAACTTGCTGAGGGTATGCTCTGTCCCAGATGCATTCTGCACAAGATAACATGTACATCTCTGTGCCTCTGGATATGAAAGCATTCTTAACTGCTGTCCTGGAGGCTTATTGATACACTATGTGTTCAGTATTTAAATGAAGTGCAGCTAAGGGTTTGTAACACCTTGAAAGAGGTAGCATAATTGTGGTATTCATATCATTCCATAGTTAAGTGTGTGAGAGAAGTTGGTTAGAAAGCAGCCCCCGGGTAATGTCAATGTCTCCTCCTGGATATTCCCTTTCTAACCAAATGTCATCTTATTTCTTGTTATTAAGGCCCAGGTTTTGAAAGAATTGGGTTTTCTAGTTCTTACTAAAACTCACAGGAGCCAAGTTTTCAAACAACAATTTTAAAAGATAAAGCATTTTGAAGATTTCAGTTTGTGTTCAAATTGTGTGTATTCCTGATTCAGTCCTGAGGGGCATTCACGTATGAGAAGTATTTATTACCTTAATGTTTGCTTTGTTCAAAATCATCAGGTATCTATGCCTTCAATTATGACAGCACCATAATTAATTAGAAATTAATCTCTGCTTACTTGAAACCCTTTATGGGTTATTAATTAGTTATTACTTCTGAGTAAGCGAGATCTTGAGAAAGCTTTTCAAGAGATTGTAAATGGACTTCTTCATCCTCTTTACGTAAGGGAAGGTTGGTCTATTAGAAGGTATGAATTCCTGTGAAGAGGAGGAACTTTGCTTTTAAACTACAGACTGCAAGATTACGAGGATGTCTATTTAGAACATTTATCTGTTGGCTCCCCAAGTGAATTTTAATTCTATTGTATAAAGGAAAACAGAAGAAACCCATGGGTTTTGAGGGGTTTGTGTTGTGTTTTGATTTGTTTTTTCTTCTTCTTCCCCCTGCAGGTGCCATCATACACAACAGTTGAACCTAGAATTTTAAGGTTTAACTCAAAGATTTGCCAAGAGGGTTTTTTCTGCTAAGGAAGTTAGCTAATAATAGTGTCTTTCTTATCTAACTACTTAGGTCAGGTGAAAGCTCACATCCAATGTGTGGATTCACTGTAATTTAATACATGTATTTATCTGGCTGGAAAATGGACAGAAGTGACTTTTGTGGGAGTTTTTTTCATCTTGTTTTGTTTATTGGTGTTGTTTTTTGTTGTCTTGTTTTCAGTGAAAAAAACTTATTTCACACATCATGGAAATTATCTGTAATTATTTGTGTCAAAACCATGCCTCCATTATCTAGTTATGTTTAATTGTTGGATGACTGAGTAGGTGTTATGCTGTAAGTAAGGAGTAGTAACACGTTATTTTTCTCAGACATACAGATTAAGGTGGTGTGTTTTGTTTGGTTTCTTTTTTTTTGCAGCATTCAAGTGTAAGATACCTGAAGGAGAAATACTATGAGAGTGCAGTGCTAATTGAAAGGTCAGTGGGCAGTTTTGATCAAGAGGATGTGGTTAGCTTGTTATTTACCACGTGGTATCTTTCATCTTGTAGTACTCTATGAAGGTGATGAGTGCTACTTAACAAGTGCTCCTCAAAGTGTGTAAAAACATTTTTTCCCATTTTATTCTTTGTAGCAGCCCCACATTTGTGCCCACGAAACAAACGTGGTTTTTGCAATTTAGCGTAACAGTGAAGAAATCGTGAATTGAGGCATAAGAAAGAGGTGTTTCTGCCAATTACCTGTTACATTACTGGCACAGTGTTAGCAAAGTGATATATGAATCAGCTTGCTCTAGGCTTTCCTGACTGGCACGGTGTACCTAAGTGATCTGCTGCGTTCATACTGCTGTCTCAGATGTGGGAAAGTGTGGGGATAATTTAAAGCAACACTAAAGCCATAATACTACCTTTCTGAAATAATCCGTGTTTAATCTTTCTCTGGTCCATCAGTTTATTGAATAGTGCTCCCAGGTTTATAGGAGGACTGAAGACTTGCAATGGCTACAAAATATAAAAGAAAAGTTGTTTGAGCAAACAGAAACTTTTCTCTGAAGGGAAATAAATGATCAGTATCCAAATATTGCAGTCTTACGGATTATGATCAAAGTTTCATTATCTCAAAAGGAGTTGTGGAAATTAAGGCCAGCGGGGGAAACCTGTCCAGTGTTATTGACATTGACACCATCTGTAGTTTAGAAGTCTGAGCCCCAAACTACTGAAGGTTGGGGGTATCACCAGTTACTGTTTGGTGTTTGTTCTGTCCCTGTACTTTTCTATTGGCTTCCTTCAGAGACTGTATGCTGGACAAGGTGAAACTTGGGTTCTGCTTTGACATGTCTGTTCCTATTTCATGGGTTGCTATTTGCTGACTGCAAGCAGGAAGGAAGGGCTGATAAAAGGCTCTCTGCTCCTGGCTTGGCCGTGAAGTTCTCTTATTTCTTCCAAGCAATATTAAGGTGTCTTGCCCATCAGAATGCTAAGTAATGCCAACACGTCTGAAGGCTGTTAACAGGTTATTTGAAGCTACTTGAAACTGGGGAGACATGCTGAAGGAAGGATTTTCAGCCTTATTCCTTAGTCATGGAATTAAAAAACAAAAAAACATGGGGTTAAGTAATATTCACATTGTTTGTATGGTATCTCTAATCAATCATGCACTCAGTGTGTATTTCCCTCTGCTTTAGGAATTTAAAGTATTCCGCTTTATGTCTTTAGAGGAACAGGAACATGTTCTGTAAAACATTTAGTTGATTGAGGCTGCTCAACAGGAGCAGAAACCTTTCTCTAACTTTACTTGAAAGGTCCTATTTCTCCTACTAATGCATCTCAAAAAATGCCAGTGTGAAGCGATGCATTTGGCATTCCCTTTTCCGCACAATCAGCAGGCGCAGCATCCTCCCGTGCGTGTGCAGAGCAACATAGGTTGAGACTAAATCTCATTGTGGCAACAAAATACCACGTGACTTCAAACATTTCTTCATCTCCTGTGTTGAAACAAGCGCAAGGGAAGGCACTTGGCATTACTACTCCTGAGTTTCGCAGAGTAGCTACCTACAACGTCAGGATTGCCCTCAGTCAGAAATCTTGAACTGCAGCTTTGCTGGGTGGGTCTCTGAAGAATTTGAAAGAGTTCTGTAGATAGGGCGTGTTTACCTTTGACAAAGTAGTGAGTGTAATGCTTCTTCCCTGCTAATGTGCTTATGTTCCTTTTGACTGCAACATCGTAAAGGTAGGAAGTTCTTTTTTCTTTCCACTTTTTTTTTTTTCCCTGTTCTAGATTTGTTGGTTTTTTTTCTCCCTCCCTCCATCAGACTGTGGTCTCAATTGTCAGCGTGCTCTGGTCTCTAGCCTTGTCTGTTTTACAAGGGAAAATAGAGTAACCCTTATGATACTCTTTGGATTAAAGAGTGGAATAGGTGTTAATGAGACTTCATATGTCGCCACTAAGTATTCCAGCCTATGAGAAATGCTGCTTATTTTAGAGAAAAGTAGTACAGGTTACAGTAGTAGTTTTGCTTTTCTAATTCTTGTATCATTATTCTGTGAAGTGCCTGTAAGAGCACTTCTTTCTGAACTGGATGGAAAATGTATTAACAGGAAAAATAATGTTAGCTAATGATGTAAATGGGATTATGTGGAAAAAAAGAACCCATGAATTTAAGTGGCTCGAAAAAGCTAGTGGTAACTTTGTTCTGTAAAATGCTGAGAAAAACATTCTGTAAGAAATATTTTTTGTAAGATTTACCTGTTGAAGACCTAAGGAAGCTAGTGTTATAATTTACACACTTAAGCAAGCTGCCAGAAAAGGTTTTGTCATAGCAATGCTGTAACGTTCAGGTAGAGGAAACCTGGTCATTTTTTCCTCTTGCTCTTTGTAATGTATTCCTATTTTTAGCTAGCTTCTGAGCTTGGGTCACATCTTCAGCTGAGGTGCCGCTGTTGATGAAGCTGTGCTGGTACACTTTGAGCTGAAAAATCTCTCTTGCATCTTTCTTTGTTAGGATGTGAAAAGGATGCCAAACAGTAGCTGAAATAATGAAATACCAGTGGCATTCTGGTTCCTCCTCTAGTTGGCTTTGTGGATGGAGAATATTTGGGCAGGTTAATCTGCAAAGAAGGGGGTAACCCACAGGAGAGAACTGGGAACAGCCAAGCGCAACAGACTTGGTTTAATTGCTGGCTCAGGGTGCTGTAGAGATTGTTAAAGTCAATGTCTAAGCTTGAGCCACTGTTTTGGGAGGCTGCAAATAGGGCAGTTTCCCAGAGCATAAATGCACCAGCCCCATCCCTTTCCCTGCCTACGGAAGGCTAAATGAAAACCTTGAGTCATCCACTGTGCAGGTGGAGAAGCCAACAACCTTTGCTTCTGCACCCTCAGGTCCTCTGTCTAGTTCCTTACTCTTCTTCTGTCTTCACATGTCTTGTGGTACTGTTGTGCTTCTAATAATGTGCTTTTCCCAGCCACTGTGTACCCGTACTCTGCTCTGTTCTCTGCCCTTAATTTTCATCTTGAATAAGTGATGAAGACAGCTCACAACTCTGGTAAAATCTCCATTATATAACTTAGCATTTTAAGTTAAACTTCAGGTGTTTATTTCAAATAAAATTTTGGAAAGTGACAAAAAAATAATCATTTTTGCATCTTGCCCCAAGAGCAATGATTCAAAGAAAGTGTCATACTTAAAAAGATTTTTCCTTGCATTATGCCAAGTGTTAAGGAGCTCTTGAAGCCAGTGGCGTTGTTCCCTTAGGTCTGTTCAAACTTTTTATGAATTAAGCATCTATTAAGAACCTACAGTTTGCATAGGATTTGGTTGACTGGTTTGTTTTCTTCCAAAGAGCTATTTTTGCACTTCAAAATTGAGTTATTTCATAGCTCTCTATCCAACTCTTCTCAATGTTATGGATTTTTTTTTCAGAGCTTAAAAGCAGATATAGTTTGCACTCTACCAGTACAGTGTGAGAGCTGTATTTCACTTCTTGGATGCCTGCGATCAGCTAAAACAGTTTTAGCTACTGAAAAATGATTTACCTTCAAATAGAGAGGGCATGGTAACTTTCACCCAGAAAATGAATTATTTCAAACAGGTCTGGTTCTCCGATTTTTCCTTTTTTTTTTTTTTTTTTCCACAGAGAGCAAGAAAAAATATAAAACTCACTTGCCACCTTAACTGAGATTTATTTAAAGTGTTATTTTAGCCTGCTAAAATATAATAACCAAGTTACAAGGTAATGTGATAGAATAGTAAAAGAAGTAAAATACTCTAATTACCCTATAAATAGCCACTTCAACTGTTTACAGTTGGGATTTGTACAAGCTAGGGAGTAAATTTGAAGTTAAAGTCTCATAGCGGTCTTAAATCAGCTGGTTTATGTGTGTGCTCTATTTCAGTGTTTCATCATAAGGACCTCTAAGTCCAGCAGCTCTTTTATTCTGGGCTGCCACTGGTTGTATGGGTAGGCTTGGTAGGATGTCATTCTCCCTGTGGCTCGGGCTGTGTGCAATTTAACTGGAACTGTGTTTTCACACTGGGGCAAACAAGATGAGAAAAGACAAGATACAAAGAGATGGTAGCATGAATTCGGTGTCCTTCATTCAGGTCTTTCCTCAACAAGCTGTAGCTCAAGCCCTTTATGCTGATTAGGTGTGAAATGCTGCTCGATCAAATGCAAAAAAGTGGTGCCAAGAACTGCAGGAACAAGGGCTGGCTTCAGCTGGCAGATACCTACAACTAACAGCTGATGCCTGAACAACTGGGTTTGTGTGGAAGAAAACAGGGAGGTCAGGCTTGCTCCTATTGTCTAAGGGACTAATATTTTATATTTTTTTTAGCAGAGAAAACTATTAGTGAAGAAGCTAATCTGCTGTCACATCCCACGATTCCTCAAACTTGCAAGTTGTGGGTGTGTCCAGCAGCTGGTATAAAGTATAAAGCAGCTGATGTTTGTTTGAGGGGCTGTATGGCACAATATAAACTATCAACACTTGCACAAATACTAAACCATTTAGAAGTTGGGGATTGTAGGCGTTTTGGGGATTTTATTAAAACTCATTTTTCTGTAGTATTGGGATTTTTATTCCTCTTTTAAGACCTCTCTTAGGTAGTGCTTCTGCTATCCTAGGTAGGAAGAAGGTTGCACAACTGTTCGCAGCAAACTGTAGGTCCCGTATTTTTTTCACTTGTTTCATGCTGGTGATCACAGTGGGGATTCTTTAGACGACATGCTATCTATTTTTAGCAGAACACAGTTGCATATATTTGCTTAGTCTTAAGCAAAACCAAAACCTGTGATATGGGGGATCTGATCTTCATTTACTCTTTTAAACCACTTCAGTTTAATGTTGATGACTAACAGCCTGGAACGGCTTTTCTATCTCTCTTGGTATCTGGGAGACTTGATTTTTCCCAGCAGTCACTGCACCAGCTTTACCAGTCCTACCAAATGATGTGAGAAGCAGGAGAATTATGTTCTTGCTGGTTTCATTCTTTCCCTGTTACACCTTTGGAGTCACACTGAGTAGACAGTCCAGTAAGATGCTTAGAAAAATTAAAGCTTCTTTCCCATGCAGGTTTGTGTTAGTGATCCACTGGGTTTTCTAATTTATTCAGTAAATAAGGGTAGGAAATCCTCCTAACATATCCTTCACACCTGGATATTGCCTTCTCTTAGTTCTGGTTTTGGAAATGCACTTTTTGCAAGCAGGAGTTTTTTTTTAGTGTGGAGAACTAAAAGCTTTGGCTCTTTTTCTTTCATTCCCCAGACTGCACAGCCAGAAATTCCATCTCCAAGCAGCTCCTGAATTTGTTTTTCAAACTGTAGCCATGTAGCTTTTGTCAAACCAAAATTTTCCCTTTTATGCTTAATGGCATTAGAAGTATGAGATGGGTTTTTTTAATTATTATTGGATATACCAAGGATCCAAGGAACAGAGCTTTGAAAGAAACTTCACACTGGTACTTCCCAACTGTGTAGGCTTACCTTTAATTATAAATGATACAGTTCCTGAAGTAATCAGTCCTGATTTTCCTGTTTTGCACTAGCCTATTTAAAACTGGATTAGGCTACAGAGGAGATCCTTCCCTAGCACGGGGCTGATTAGCTTTCTTTAGTTGGAGTATTTAACTTCCAAGATGCAGGGGAAAATTCCAGTTTTCTAAGATATCTTTGCTTTACTGGTAGACTGACCGTTTGACACTTTCCTACCTCCAGTTTTGTCAATGAAAATAATATTGGCAGTGCTAGTGTGTGGGTAGGAATCTGGGCAGAAGCAGGGATTTTTTTTCACCCTGGGTTGGGCAGATCATGGGTCACTTCTCACTCCTGCTTGCTGTTACAGCTTGCTGTTACAAGCTGTAAGGGGAAAAACGTTCTGAGCTCAGAACTCTTAGCAATAGGAGGTTCAGGCTGGGTAATCTTTCAAGCTTGTTGTTAGAGCTGGTTCCAAATCAGAACGAGTTGGGCCTTTGTGTTCTTTAGAAGTGTGTGTGAGAGGAGAATAATTATTTGGGATGGTTTATGCAAAGTAAAAATATCAGCTGCCTTTGAAATCCGGTGTATCTAGCCTGGTCCCAGCACTCAGACTGGTTGCCACTACTTGTGGTTACACTGGAACCTTCATGTGGTAGTGATCTCCTGACAAAATTGTGTCCTCTAGTTTTATGCTGATGTACTGTGGAAATGAACCTGGGTCCCAAGGACTGCACTCGTATAGCTTCTATGAGGAGAAAATTTCTCAGCAGTGTTAAATAAGCCTGTTGCAAAACACGATCCATGCACCCGAGTGATAAGAAGCTGGTTCTCCCATTTCCCACCCAGATTTGGGGTGCTGTATGAGGAAATGCCCGTCTACCTCACCATCACTGCTCACGGGCCCTGGGTGGCAGAAGGGACAGCAAAAGGTCCCTCCCACCAGAGGACCTACAGTGGATGCTTCTCTTTGCCGTTCACAGGAGCACTTACAAGAGGTGTTCCCAGTGTAAGATCATATGGCCAAAGGGTCACTGACCTACCTAACCTGTTAGGATTTAACAAGCTGCCCATACCCAAACCAAACAGTATAGAAAACATCATTTAAAATATATGCAAGTGTTTGAGGCTGGTGTCTGTGTAATATGCCCAAACATTAGCCCTTGGGAGGGAAAAATCTTCTTTTTTACCCCAGAAAAAGTAGCATGCAAACAATAACAGGAAAATTTTCTCTCCCCTGGCATCAGCAATGTGCCTTTCACCTGGTGGGGTCTGAGAGCAGAATTTGCACTCTCTGGCCATTCAACCTCTGCCTGGGGAATCCCACAGATGTGGGATTAAGTGTTCAGAGAAGTCACTCTGCCACAGTTGTGCCAGGCAGCTGGTAGTCAGAAGGAAGAGAGATTAGCAAATGGCAGCTAAGTTTTTTTTTTCTAACTGACAAAGATTTCTAGAGACAAATGACCTGTGTGCTTTCTATGTCTCCTTTTCTCCATATGCTGGCCTCTTCTTCTGTCACTTACACAGCTGTTGTTTAGGGTCAAAAAGGATTCAAAGTAAATAATTTAGAATGAAGTGGTCAAGTCAGTGTGGAGAAAGCTGATAATGAGGATTGGCATTTGGGACAGTGGTTGCTGTAGATGTGGTGAGTAAACCACAGAGCTGGACTATTTGTACTGGTGATGCTGTGGGAGCATTGAAAGAACCTTTTTGGCAGAGGGGGTGGGATAATGGATGAGTTCATCTTTGAAAGTGTAATTGAATTCCAATACTGATTTTAATCAAGGTTTCTGGGAAGTAGTAGGCATGTATTTGTGGAGAAGGAGATGATAAAGCTGGTGCTGAGCCCTTCACAGTTAATTTGCTTTCAGTGGTGCTTGCTGAGATGGAGATTTCTGTCAGGTATCGGCTTCCTTTTCATACAGAAAATCATACAAAGTACATGTGAGTTTCATGGGATATTTCTCAGCAAGTTGAAAGGGCCACAGCTTGCTTGTAGTAAAGGAGAAGAGAACCTTTCTTCTACAGGATGATGTGTATGACAAAGTAGTATTTATGGAGTTCCTGTATGTTTCAAGATCTCCATGACTGAAGGAGATATAAAACTACTTATTCGTGTAGCTACAGCTGCCATCCTTTTAAGAACCAACACGGCAGAAAGAAGAGCTGTAAAATGCTCAGGCTGCTGCTGCCCAGGTGTGCTTGGAAGGACTTCCTCACTTTCCAGGTGCTCCAGGAACCTCATGATGTGAAAGCTGAAGCTGAAAGGAGACAGGAAATCAGCCCAACTACTTAAAGAGCTGCTATATGAAGATGGAAATCTTCAAGGTTACCCAGGGAAAGGCCTGATTTGCTGCAGTGAAAGCATAACCTGGATGTAGGGTGAACATCCAGTTTAAGGGTAATGAAACTAGAATAGGCTGAAGAGAGATGTGGAATCTCATCAATACAGTTTTCCTAGAATTATCTGGACAATGTTCATCAGGCATGGTCCAGTGCCCTCTGTTCCAGGCAAGACCTGATATGAATCAAGGGAATTACAAAAGAAAGTTTGAGATCCTGCTTCTCTGTGAGTCTATTCAGTGTTTCTGAGGAAGGATTTCTGCTGAAATCTGTGAATCAGACCCCAAATCCCAGAATTTCCTTAAATTTTAGGATTAAGCATGTGCTTATGAGCTTAGTTTAACAGAGACATATTAACTAGTTTAAGTCTGAAAAGACAGTCGTAGGGTAAGGCATCTGTGTGTGGAAGGAAACCATGAATTAGAGAGATCCCAAGAATCCAGCATGAAAATCTGCCCTGCTGGGCTTTTCTAGAGTTTAAATGTTTAGGGTGCATATTCAGTCACAATCCATCTCACCGTAATCCGACTGTTAATGCTCTTTCCACTGTGTTACAATAGATTGGCCTGGTTTTTATTACAGTTAGGGATACTTTGCAATGCACAGTCTAGCTTAAAAATACAGATATATTAGGAAGCAGAACTGTGTAATGAGTCTCTCTCCTGGTCTTCTAGGGTGGTTTGCAAGCCTTTCTGTCTGACCCAATATGTCATGTTTCAAAGCCCTGCTTCATTATCATGGCGCCTGCTCGCTGTAGTTAAGGGGCTGTTAGCAGCCCCATTATAAATCCCTACTTCCAGGAGTTTATAATGCAGCAGTAAAAAATGGCTCTAGGCTGAAACATGGCACATAAAGTCTCAGTACAGGAACAATTATGATTTCTCCCCCCTTTATTTTTTTTGCTTATAGACACACAATTCTTTCAGTAGGTTTTTACCGGCCCCTTTCGGCCTTTAAAAAGATTAAATGGCTGGGTTATTAATATTTCAACACTTGACTACTGTGCTTGGCCAATAAATTGATTCATGGTATCAAGGCAGCTCTGCTTGATGGGTACAAGTCACTGTTTCACAAACCTGCTGCAAGGTTTCAGCTTAGTGGAAACAGCCCAGTGTGGCTCACAGCGCTGGTTCGTTTAGTGGCTGATTAAAGTGGGCTCCGGAGTTGGCCGCAGCCAAATGCATCAAGCTGCGGTGTCCTGATCCAGCACGGGTGGCTGCAGGCAAAACTCAAGTCGTGTGGCCCCTGCTCAAATGTGGAGGAAGGTGAAAGGGCCTGAACTACTGTCTGTCCTCAGCATGATTTGATCTTATCACTTGATCCTACCATATCGCTGAGATCTTCCGATGGGACATCTGATGCTAGAAGACGACTCTGTTGAAATTCTCCCAGCTCAGCTGTTTCCTCACTAAAACTGTGGTTCAGTGAAATCGGTTATTTCCTTGTGGTTTTTTTTTCTGGTTTAGAGGACATGTTAGTATGGAAAGACTTATTTAAATTTCTAACTCCTAGAAATTATAGAAAAATTACTTATTTCGGCCTTATGGAAAACATTATAGTGACTTCTATTTTTAATTTTGGAATATTTTTATAGGATATACAACATGTTTGTACTGTAAAGTCCTCACGACTAAATGAGGGATAAGAGAAATATCTAAACATCTAATGTAAAGTGTAAAGGTTAAAAATGAGACAGAAGAATTAAATGTTTTGGTTTAAGTGACAACTTTTTTCTTTCAGGAACTGATTTTTTTGTTCTAGTCTAGGGTTTGGTCCCAGTTAAATAACAATATTTCCTGCAAATCCCCCCAGTAGCTCCCTGTGCACTGTAACCTTTATACTTGGTCCTGTGTGCAGGTGTTTGCAAAATCAAGATCAAGGTGTATATTGCCATTAGCACATTAAGCAGCAGTAATTGCAGTAATTTCACAGCTAAATGTCTTAATTATTACAGAACTGAGTCACCTCCTGGACACTCTCCCACCCACTTATATTTAATTTGACAAAGCAGCCTGGGGAAGATCAGTTCCCTTTGGTATCTTTTGGGTATCGATAGGATAGATTACAAATGTTCCTTGCAAAAGATTTCACTAGGTACTAAGTGGTCTAGTGAGAGTGACTGAAATGAGACTGAAATCTGCAGGGGGGATGTAATTTGCTAAGACCCTGCATTGGTTTATACCAGCTCAAAATTTAGCTCTAGTATTTTATCTTGTGGTGGATTAAAATCCCACCTGCAAGCTCTAAACTGAGGGGTTTTCAACTTCCTGTAAGTCATTATTTTTATTTTTTTTTTCTCGGAGAAAGCTGCCTTCACTGGCAAGGTCTCTTTGCCATTGGTTTAGTCTGGGGACACCCAAGTATCTCTGCACCCTGTAGAGCATCCCTCTTGGATCTGCAGTCCAAGTGCAGCCCATGGAGGCCAGGACAGCTTGTTCTCTTGGGAACCCCACCTCATCTGCTGCCTGTACCTTATCTTTAGGAAAAGTCCTGCCAGCTGGGAACTGCTGTTCTACACAAGGTTCAGTATGTTTTATTTAATACCTTTTAATACATCTGGATTAATTTCAAATTATCTCTTTATTCTTAGCATGGCGCACATATTAAAGACACTCAACAGCTGGTTCTGGTGGGAGAATATCTGGATGCCTATCAATGTCACATGGGAACATTTTGTAGACCGTGATGGACTTGTCTTTCCCAAACCACATCAGTTATATGCCACGATACCGTATGCTTTTGTATTGCTGATTATCCGATTCTTCAGTGAAAGGTAAGAAACAAAAATGCAAGTTTTTGCTAAGGTTAATCCTCATTAATGCTAAAAATTTTGGAAAAATAAGATACCTTCAGAGCAATGCTCTCATAAAACAGGCTTGGTGGTTTACCAGAAGATCTAGTACAGATAATAAGGTAGGTGAAAAATTGGGAAATACTTTGGCTGTTGGGAACATGTGGCTGTCATCCAATCTAGAAGGAAAAAAATTCTCCTGTCTAGAACAGCGTTCGGCTAATTCTAATTATTTCCTTTCGCTAGAGGTACAATTAATAGAAAACCATTTAGATTTCCTTTTGTTTTTTTTTCTGTCGTGGTGGAGGGGTAGAGGTATTTATCCTCCAAACCAAAACTCTCCTTTCATTTGGTCCTTCATGAGAACATTTGTGTGAAGTTGATAGATCCCAGGTGTCTAGTTGTAGCAAAACTAGACAGACTGGAGGGATCTCAAAGTTTCATGTGAACATTTTATGCAGATCTAGTAATGCTGATTCCTTTTTTCCTCACTTTGGCACGGAAGGATGGATTGCTTCTGCAGCTGGAATCTTAAGGGACAGGCAAAGGTTGGCTCCACAGAAGAAAGCTACAAATATATTAAGATTTGCAATGCATCGACTTATTTATTTATGCCTTTTTTGCTTGACTTCCCCCTCCACCCCCCAAGTATGTGTTTAGTAGTTTTTTTATAATTATTTCAGGGTAGAATGAGGAAATTTGGAATGTCGTAAGTTGGACGGGCTTTAAACAGAACCAGATAAGATCATTCATGTTGGAGATCAAAAGTAATTTGGATCATATGTTTATAACCATGCACAGTGTCTCCTGAGTAAATGCTTGCCCAACTGTGTCTCACTGTACTGCTATTGGAAATTGCTCGTGTGAATAATTAGCCCACACATCTGGCCTGCAGTGAATCTGCCTGTGAATGAGGAACACTGACCGCTGCTAGGAGTAGTAAGGACTCAGCTGCTGCTCTCAGCAGCAGTGAGGGGGGCTCTTTCAGAAAAGCCTCTCCAAGTAGAAGAGTGAAGCGCTTGACGTGCTCAGCAGCCATTTATGTTGGAAAATGGAAGAGACAGAGAAGCCTTCGGTCTCTGGGGGAGTGGCTGTGTGCCACAAGCTGAGTTCAGTGTCCTGGGCAGCAGTAGCTGGGTGAAGCAATGTCCTAAGTGACTGTCTTCCACTCGGAGGAAGTATCCCAGTAGCGATCTTCCAGCTCACATGGAGAGAGCATCTGTTCTTGTTTCACTCTCCCGTAACTGTTGCTGAACCCCCCCCAGTATTTCTCTGAAAAACACAAGGACACAAAAATAAGGATCTTTCCTTTAGTTTTGTAGCATTCATGACCACAACCTTGAGTCCTTGGGTCTGCTTTATGGCATAGCTGCGAATATGCTGTGGTTCTCTCTTGGGATTACCGAGAGGGAGATTCCTTCCTCTCACACTGCACTGTCATATCCTGTGGCAGATTAAATTGCTTCAGATTTATGTTTTTCATATCCCATCAGGAGAATAGCTAAAGTCTTGTATCTGTGTTGTATTTCTAAAGTTTTCCATGGTTTGTCTTTGCAGATATGTTGCTATACCTCTAGCAAAAGCCTTAGGTATAAAGAATGTAAGACGTGTGAAGCCACAGCCTAATCCTGTTCTAGAGAGTTATTTCCGGGAGTGCTCAAAACATCCATCCCAAGTAAGGATTCTCATTCTTTTCAACTAGTTTTGGTTTTGGAAAATCTCAAGTCTTGCTGTTTCAATCAACTATCAGCAATGACATCATGGGATGAGTTCCAGCTGATTGACAGATGACTTAATTTATTTGGGTGGTTGTTTCTGTTCTGCTGACTAGGTTATGCAGCATCCAAAACAGAAAATATGTTTAAGATGTTGAATTTTCTGGCATGCTGTTCTAGGTCAGACTGTTAATAATATTTCCAGTGAAGATCCATGTTCCATCTTTAACTCATTCTGCCTGGAGAAAGCATCAGCTGACATCTGTTGTTGGAAAGTGGTATCATATTTATTGCAAGCAATAATATTGGAACGCTCGCATGGAAGCCTTTTGATCCATTATATTGCTACATACTTAATCCTGGCTTATGTGAGAAAGAAAAGCAAACTTTCTGTTACTTTCCTGTTTGTTTTTAAAATTGAACAAGAGGGGAGGAAAAAAAACCCCAATGTTTACCCTCTGAAAGAAATGAAGCGACTTGATTGTTGATGGGAAGCAGGTACTTTGAGTGTAGCCTCAAAGTTCACTTACCTAACTACAGTTACCAATCAGTTGCAGTGTTCCTACACTGTTTTGGGGGGACGAGCTTTCTAATAATGAGGGATATTGATAACTATCAATACATAGAACTTCACTTTCTGTCTCAAACTTGTTGTTCTCTTACTGTATCTTTTGCCTGGTATTGTCAGGAACTGGCGTATTCATGCTCGCATATGAGCTATCTGGGCAAGTGTCCTGATTTCTTTATCATACCATCCTTCCACATGAGTACAGTTTGACAGCTAATCTCTGAAAGGAAGCCCAGCATGTTTTATACCCGGCAGTATATGGGAAGGATTCAGGCTGCCTCCTTTAGGTGTCCAGCTCGGGGACCAGCGTGCCAAGGCCTGGCTGGTGATTAAGGGCATCTGGGCCCCATCGTCTGTCAAAACAAAGTCATTATTCCTGTGTGGCAAGTCGAGAGCTCCCCAGCCAACAGGATGGGCTGCACACAGAGGCTGTCTGCACTCTGCACTCTGCCCTCCCCGGCAGCAGAGGTGCCTTTGCTCACATACCAGAGCTTTCTCTGGGGGTAGGACGCTGATTGAACTGGGCTTCCCTTGGTGGAGACTGAGCTGCTGCCACCCACTATTTGCATACTAGCCTTGTGGGGAAAGAGCTTCCCCAGGGGTGAGTCAGATGCAGCAGCCCCAGGGGAGGTCAGCCCACACCTTCCTCACCTCGGGTTGGAGGAGAGAGGGAAGCTTACAGGCTGCTGCACGGAGCACCCCAAAATGCCAGAGTCAACTGCCTTGTGCTTAGCACATGCTAGCAGGGCTGCATGGCAGAGTGGGTGCAACGCAGACACCTGACTGCTGCCCTTGGGCTAGATCCATTTCCAGGCAGTGCTCTAGTCCTCAGCTATTTTTAGGTGTCAAAAGGAGGCAGTCTGGCTTTTGCTCAGTAAGATTAACTGACTTGCCCTGTACCACAGAAGGACGTTGAATTTTAGAACAGAGCTCAGATCATCTTAATTCTAAGTCCATGTCTCACCTGTGAGACTCATTTAAATATAATCTAAGAATTAATTAATATTAGGTAATGGATTGGATACCGTGCCCACTTGTTTTGATACGTGGCACTTCCCCCTCTAGCACAGCCTTTTGCTTAGCAATAGAAGTTACGTCTTTGAGACTATCAGAAGCCACCAGAAACACAATTGCAGATCTCTACATTTCACCCTTGCTTTATTTATAAAAATTAGTGTGTCAAAAATCCAGGGTTTCTGTGAGTGTCACTTGAAAATTAAACGAGAGGGGTAAAAATACTTAAAGCATAGGTAGTTAATATTGTCATTCTTTTTAGATGAAGACCTCAAAGGAATGGGAAGCTGATCTGTGAACTACAAAATAAATGTAAATGGCATTGGAGTCCCTCTTGTTGCTAACACTGTCCCTTTCTTTGCAGTCAGATATTCAAGGCCTTGCCAAAAAATGCAACTGTACTGTCCGTTTGGTGGAAAAGTGGTTTAGGAGACGGCGAAACCTTGAGATCCCAACAGTGCTTCGGAAATTCCAGGAAGCTTTGTAAGAAAAGACAATGCTTTTGATTATTATGGGGTTTACTCTTTTGGAGAGGAAAAAATGAATAAATTTATCGAGGCCCTTAGGTGCCTTTTATGGGGGGACTTACTTCTGGAAAACTGGGTCTGTCTTGACAAGGGTTTTGGTTCGTGCGGACACAAACAAACGGAAAGGATCTAGTAATGTTTCTGCCAATGGTGTGACTTTAAATGCTTAGGTTAATAGTTTCTCCAGGAAAAAAAACAACTTATGACTATTTTACAGTTTTCTACATTGTATAATAAAGGACTTGCTTGTAGGCTCCTGCTACATAGTGCTTAATGAAAACAGGATGAGAGTAGGAAACTACTTTTCTGTTTGCCAGTAATCATAAGGGAACAAAAATGCTTCCTTACTTTTGTTCACGTAGGTATCCATGCTGTTGCTTTGGGATGCTATTACATGTACAGAAATCAGTTCAAGAGCAGGAATTGCAGCATCCAGTTGAAATGATAGCGGTCACAGCTTGAACGTGGGGTGCTGTGCAAGACGTGAGCTCTAATATGCTGATGAGTGAGTGTGAGCCACTTTTTGAGTGGTGAGCAATTTTGAGTGGTAATGATGTATGTGTAAAAAGTGTCAAAACCTCCTGCATGTGATTGAAAACTGGAAAAGCATTCAAGAGCCTGCATTTTCACAAATACGTGAGAACTTCCCCACACTTTAAATGTTTAACTATTCCTGTGTTACCCAGAATCTCATACAAACTGCAAATCCCTGAATGGATGTGTCTGTACTTCCATAGCTCATCCCCTTGGGATAGTGAGAGGAACAGGACCAGTGTAAAACACTTTCCTGAAGTCCTGCGTATTTGGATTTTGACTAGCAAAATTAAAACAGCAAAAATTCAGATGACTGTTATTTAACCTCTTTTAGCATTGATTAGTTTAAGGAATGAGGGTTAAAAGTGCAACTACAAAACTCAGAGTTGACTATCAAGATTATTTTCAGTATGAGTCAATATGATAATGATTTGATGATGTCCTCTGTTGGGCATAAACCCAGTTGATAGCGATGTCTTTCTAAAGCCTGAGCTGAGTAAACTCCCCTGGCAAAACTGACATCTGTCATTTATTTCTGCTGTTGTTCTGGGGATCAGTTAACTGTGTTTTCCAAGTGACAAGAGGATTCCCTGCTATCAATAAAAGACCTGCCTGCCACAGATGCATGTCTCTAGTAATACACAGCCAAAGACTGAAATGAAAACTTGCTTGGCAGAGTGAGAATGAAGCAAACAGGTTTCTCCTATACAATTCTGTGAACCTTCTTCTGTTCTTTGTCCGGGAATTTAATTGGATGTAATTCTCAAAGCAATAAATGAGGAGCAGAGTTACCCCATGCTAGTAGTCAGTTTTATGAGCATTATGAATTTTTTGAAAGCCTGCAATCTCCAGGATCATTTTTTTGAATCACAAGGAAAATCTGATGAGCCAGATCTGAACCATACTTAAGCTATTAGTGCTCCTAGTTAAGCAACACCAGGGTGTGGAAAGCCCTTTGCATGAAACCTTCCCTGCCTTAAAAGACTTACCAGCCTTTAACTTCCCCTGCTAGATTCTTTTTTGTTAGACTCAGGTGAAGAGAAAAGAGTCCTGAAGTTAAATCAGAAAATCCTTTTGCATGGCAATTGTTCAGTGCCCTCCCTGGTGGCCGGCTTCAGAGCTTAAAAGGCACTTGGGTAAAATTTGGTGCACTTGGATGAGTTTCACTTTAGGTTTTGCACCCCAAATTCATAAGGAGGCTTGGCTAAATGCAAAGTGAGGTAGTGCTCTGGCAGCCTTGAACTTGTAATGAATTCATCTGAAGCACTGATTGTTGCCAAGCTGTTCAATATATACTCGTAGCGCTGGGGACTAATGGCACAGTCTGGTCAGGTGCTCTGGGCTTTGCATCTGATTCAGGAAACAGCTTACACTTTACAGTCAACACAGACTCAGTCCGGCTGTATCCTCTGGACTATGCGCACAGCCCTTGCTTGAAACAGGAGGCAGGAGGGCAGAATCAGCCCGTGTGTGAAGTCTGTCCTGTGCCACGGTGTTGGTTTTCCTAGTGTCTCTTGGTTAGCTCTGAGACAGCTCTTACTTGTGGGTTCCACTCCTGTTTGCTCTCCTCATTTCCACTGTGTACCTTTGGATTTTTTTCTTCATGTGCAGTGGCTGTTCTGAAGTGTTATTTTCAAATCACCCGAGGAAAGATGCTTTAAAGTTGAAAAGTAATTATTTATTACCAGTGTATCGAGTAGCAGTTTTATAATTGTTTTCTTGACTTCTTCCAAAGATGTGAGGCAGATGTTGCCTAGCCAATGCCTTTCCATGTCCTCATCTTTTGATTGTTTTTCTTCTAAAATGCTGTCTCAGTCTTTGAACATCTCATTTTTTCACCTGGGATATCAGCCCCCAGGTAATGTAGGGCTTAGAAAGGAGGAGCTGCTTTTATCAGGTGGGCTCTCGTCATCTTCTGTCCTATGGCACTTCATTAATGTTTGCCAAAGACCACAGTCTCTTTTTTTGTACATCTCTCAGTCCATCAGTGCCGTGTTCTTTCCTTTCTTCCTCTCCTCCTTTTTAGCAAATGTAGGTTTTCTGGGAGGCTGTTTCTTGTTCTCTTCCAGCATACCTCTTGTTCTATAAAATGTTCTCACCAGGATTCAGGCCATGTGCCCACCCCTGTGATCACAACCTTTCTTAGCATGTGAAATCCCTTAGTGTTTTCCAACTGATCTTGACAAGCTGCTCTGGGAAAGGTCAGGCTTGTTCCTGCCAAGGGGAAGAGTGGAAAGGAAGAAGTTTTCCATCACCTGTAGAGGTGGGAGTGGGAATGCTCCTGCTGAGTCTCCAGCCGCACCCGGTCCCAGAAACAATACCTCCCACGCAGGCTCCAGAGTCATTACCACGCTGATTGCTGGCTCCAAATCACAGCATCCTGCTCTGACATACACAAGCAACAACATAGCTTGCTAAGATACACAAGAGCTTTTTTCCCTTTGCTGACATAACAGATCGGTGGTGAAAACCTGGAAGTTTTATCTCCTTTGAATATCCATTTAAGCCACAGAAAGCTTAGATCAAGCAAAATGCTGGCACACCTAGTCAGAGATTGAGGCTTAGGGTTAATTCAGAGCTCTGTAGTAAAATGCAAACTAATCCAGTAGTTGTCCTTGAAGTTTCATAGGGCTCCCCTGTTTGCAACAATCACTGTTGAGAGATCAAAAGACATTAACCCAGCAACTGAAACAAGTCACAGCATTCACAGTGATTGATCAGATCACGTGGTTGAAAGACCTTCTAGAGATAGGGAACTGTGAGATGTTCTTAGTCCAGTGTGAATATTCTAGAGAGACTGACAGAGCAGGAAAGGTTGGTGTTGTCAAACACGAATTTTTAGGGAATTTATTACATTTGCCGTGACTATTCTCTCGATCAACTTATGCCTGTCTGGAAAAATCACTGCTGTAATCACAGTCGAGATCTGTGTTGTGATAATGTAAAATAATTTACTGGTTTTACTATTACTGAAAGCTTAAGTATTTAAATATTAATAATCCAGATATAGTTAACATGTGACAACCCTTAAGATAGAGTGTGAGGGGATGTTTGTGAACGTTGTGATATACAAAGGTTTGCAGTAATTCTGGCTCAGGGGACAATACTTAAATATAACATGTCTCTTTTCATTTTAATTTTGCAGCTGGCGATTTTCATTCTATCTTACATCCTCCATTGCTGGATTTATATTTCTCCATGATGTAAGTTTATTTTTTGAAGAGTTTATATTCTTATGTTTTTAACAAACTCAGGATTGACTTCTAGATCTCAAAGCCCATAGAAAAGATTCTCTGGTTTCAGTGTCTCTGAGTTCAGATCTTTGGTGTATGCAATCTAAATAATAGGCTGCAGTATGCACTGAGGTTTTGCTTAATCTTTAAATTACCTTTTGAACTTCTGTGATAAAATAATTGGAGTAAACAGTATTTTTTTAAGGCAAGCTTAAGATGTCACACAGATGGTTTTACAAACATGCCTTGTTAACACCTACAAATGCATCGTGAAGCCATGATTTTTCTCAAAGGAGGCCATAAACCTTTTTTGGCAGCACTTCTGGGGGTCACAACAATGGTGTATTTCATGGCTATTTATTGAGGTGTTGCTGCTGAGTCAGAAGTTGGGAGTAACAGAGAGAGTGCTGCTTGTAACTCTGAGAGCACTGCCTGGGGTGTCATTAATGCTTCTCCTGAGCAGCAGAATAATTCTCAGCGTGTCCACATTCGTCTGGCTCTTCTCCCCAAACACTGTTTATCATCATAAACCAGTGGTGTGTGTCGCTGGTAAACACAGCAAAATCTAATCACTGTGGCAACATATCTTGAGTAATTGCAGTAATAAAACACACACCCACTGTTTTAGATGATGAAATGGTGAACTGGAAAGTTTCAGGTGTCCTGAAAAGAAGCCAGAAAAACTGGGACCACTATAATAAATCTGAGATGTAAGATCCCTTTAGAAATTGGTGGAGAGCAGTTACCGGGACGATAGCTTCTTAGTCTGCTTCACGTAAGAGAAAATTTAAGTGTTGACGATTTGATTTAAGGCCACTTGTTGCTCAGCTGCTCAGTCTCTGAATCATCTGTCTTCCCCAGAAGCCTTGGTTTTACGACATATGGCAGACGTGGGTTGGCTATCCATTTCAGGTGAGCTTTTTTGGCACTGGCCATTGGCCTGAAGGCATTCCAGGTATTTCCCCACTGAAAGGAGCAATCTGCAGAAGCTCTTCTCCCTCCCAATGGGCACCACCTACAGAGGTGCAGCACCCAAAGTCTTTTACCTTTCTGTGGTACCTCCTGCTGACTGTTGCAGGACTTCTCTGTGATCCTCCTGTGCTGCAGCTCAGCCCTCCAGCCAGACCGCTACTATTTCCACCCATCCCAGGTTACAGGTTGCGTACGGGAGATGCTCTCTCTGTAATGGGTTTCAGTGCAGAAGCCCAAAGCTTCTACCAGGCCTGATGGTGCTTCACATTAAGCAGAGGGTTATCCTGAGTGCTCTCTGCTTGCTGGGCCCCATCACTCACTGGTGCAGGTGGAGAGAGGTCTGCAGTGATTTAGTCTGGCACAACGCGAGTCCCTTGCTCTGGGGATTGCTGCTCAATACTCTGGTTGTTCCCAAGGGTCGCAACGCTCTCATTTCTTCCTAAAATGTTTTACTAACAGTTCCATAACAGATGACTCCAAGCAAACTGCCTTCTTGCTCACCTGCCACAGCTTCTAATGTGCCCCTCCACTCCTATTGTTATAAATCTGCCGCCTTATTCCTGTTCCACAAATAAGAAGAATCCTGCTCCCCAGCTGAGCTTTCCCAGTCTCTCTTACTCCTTGGACCTGATACCCAAACCTACTTCCTACCACCTGGGAGATGTATTGGACCAAGGGAGCAGCCAAGCTCAGCATCTAGCCCTAAGCAGATGCACAGGATTTTAGCTGACATCTCAGTTCTGGGTTGTGTGAATGTTTCAAATGCTAATTGTTCACCAAAATGGAGGGCTTTGTTTATTTGCAGTTGTTTGTAATTAAAGGCAGAAGCACTCTGCGTGTATTCTTCTGACAAAACCGTATTAAAAAAAAAGGATGTGAAAATTCAGAGGTGGGGGAGGAACTGCAGAAAAGGAAAGTTTGGTCTGAGTAAAGGTTAAAATATTTGGCTCCCAGAACATCTTAATGAAGCCCAGAACAGGGATTTAGTTTAATTTTTTTTTAAGCAGGACTCGACAAAGGAGCAAAAGGAGTGAGGGAAGGAAAAAAGTAGTAATTTCACTTGGCATTCAGTTTTTGCTATTCTCAGAGTTAACTGTGGTTTTCTTCATTGCAGACTCTGCTGCCGTCCCAGTATTGGTACTACATGGTTGAGATTGCTTTTTACTGGTCTCTCTTATTTACACTGGGGATCGACAACAGAAGGAAGGCAAGTGATTGTGCTCATTTGGAGCTAGAGCTGGGTTTAGAAGGAAGAGCAGTGTCCTGATCCTGGATTTGGTGCAGCCACATGAGGGCAGCATCAGCCTGTCCCTGGCACACCTGCACACACACTGCCAGGGCATCTCTGCGTGTGACAACTCCTGCTTATCACTTCACCCGCAAGAAAACCCTCCAAGGGCTGTACTTTCTTAGCTCTACCGTTTTGGGTTTTTTTCTTCTCTCCTTCACAGGATTTTCTGGCTCATGTCATTCATCACTTGGCAGCCATTGGGCTGATGAGTGGCTCTTGGTGTGGCAATTATGTGCGTCTTGGAACCCTGGTGATATTTGTGCACGATACTGCAGATTTCTGGCTCGAGGTAACCCTGCCCTCCATCTTTTGTCTTCCTTCTTTAGGGAGGTTTAGGTTTGGTTTTGGTTTTTTTTGGTTGTTGCTCAGGTTCAGTGGCATTTTAATCTTTTTTGCCATAACTTTTGTACGATCCTTTCCTATCCCCACAGAGACACAGCTTCATAAAGTGTAAGATAAAAAAGAGCTTCTAGACAATTTAAGCTGATGCTGTGTTACAGAATGCATTATGAGAAAAGAGCAGAAGAGAAGTTCTGCAGTACAGAACAGGGACTGGAAATACATCTGCCTTCCTGGCTTATTCTCCCTGTTAAAATCAGACCAAGTTGGCTAGCCTGTGAATAGCTTGTCATGATAGCAATTCTCAAGCAAATTTAACAGCCAATATTTTGGCTACTTCTCCAAACTGGCTTAATTTTGTCAGATTTCACAGCCCTGTGGTGAGCCAAGGGGTACATCTACATTATGTACTTCTGGATGGAGACTCTCAATCTGTCCCTGAACAAGGTATCACAGGTATCTATCGGCAGAAGAAAAGTCTCTTCCCCTGGACTGAAGGGAATTTCATTCCCTGAACTAAATATCAATGTTTAGAAATGTTTAAGATTAAGAAGGCTTCTATTCTGTACACAGCATTGTGGTCCTAGGAATTTGCTGTGGGATTTCTTGTAATTCAAATGCACACTGTGTTTGCTTCTGTAGAGTTACCCTGAGTTTAGAACACCAGGACTGAGAACATAGTTCCATCACCTCTTCTGGTGGCAGTGCCAGCGGAAGCAGCCATTGTAGGCTGCTGTTTGTCTCTGCTCATTTCTGGCCCCGATGCTCTCGCAGTTGTATTGGAATAAGTACTTGTGGGGTCATGCAGTTGGGATTGATCTGGATTAAATGTGTACAGATAGGTGTTTTTTTTTCTGGGTTACTTTTAATCGTTCAGGATCTGGTGGTCCAAATTAGCTGTGTGGCCTTACAAACTGTTGAGCTGACAACTGCAGATGGAAACTGAACCTGGATACCAGACTAGCTTAACTCAGCCCTGCCACTCAAAAGTTCATCCAAGTGCTGTTTAAAATTTGGACTTGGCACCTAAAGCTTTGTCCAGACTAGAAAACAGCTGATTTCGTTCAAGAGTGCACAGGGTGGTTCCTCAATGAAGCATGGAGGGATGGAGTTGAGCTAGGGGAGAAGCAGCCATTATAACCTTAGTTAGGACAGAGACCAAGGCTAGGATCTCCAGCTCTCAAGAGGAGAAAACAGAAGCTGAATTGGCACAGAGAAGGCTCAGCAGCACACACACCAGAATGCCACTGTGTTAAGGTGTCGCTACTGTTCCTGAGCATGCAGATGTGGCCAGCAGCTTCTCTTTGATTCAGCCTCTTTTGAATCTGCTCCAGGAATGAGGGATTACCTCTGTTTTCAAGAGCACTTTGTGTTTTCATGCCACTTTTATATGTTGATGGGAGAGCTGTTCTTTGGGCCTTTGATACAGAGTCCTTTCCTGTAAGATGAAAGGAGAAATATAAACAGAGAATCTGTTTTGATTCTGCTTTATTAGGTATCAGAAAAATGATTGCTTTACATGTCACAGGGAGGAAATTTTTATTCTTGCTTAGGTGGATGATGAGTCTTTGTTTATGGAAATGCAGAAAGGAAGTTATTTCGGAGAATATTTGTAATACATTTGATGGTTTTTATTCAATGCAGGCAGCCAAAATGTTTAATTATGCTCGCTGGGAGAAAACCTGCAACATGCTCTTTATCATCTTTTCTATCGCATTCTTCATCACAAGAATCATCCTGTTCCCCTTCTGGTAAGCAATATTTAATGTAGTCATGGGCTTTTATGTCATTCCCATTTCCATTGCGAGGTTATTGGTTGTGATGGGGAAAGGAAAGGAATGGATTGAACTTTCAAGAGCAGAACAACTTTCATTTTTGTTGGCTACTAAAGGCCAGCAAGAAGAGTTGACAAAACCTGTCATTTTTTTCAAAAATTTAAATAAAAATAGGTTTTTAAATGAGCCTTTTGAAACTCTGCTGACTTAAGCAAAGGCTTTTACGTATTATTTCCACTTTTGTAAATAGGAGTTAAATGCTATGAGCGTTTGAGGGGCTTGAGCTACTTACCTAGGAGAAATAATTTTCCCTTCTGTTCCAACCCTCCTGCTGTAGCTGTGAAGTCAGAGTACAGTGTCATTCCTTTCTGACTGTAGTTAATTTTTTTAGAGTCTGTTCTGCTACCTGGCTCTCGGGTAGTGCCTCAAGCCTCACTCACGTGAGGAGCGTTCAGAAAAGCTAAGGTGAACCAATTAATTTATGAAGTCAACGCAAATAAATCATAACTTGCTAAATACTCACATGACTTTGGAGTGCTATGATTTAATCAGCTTTGGAGTATCCACTCGGGTGCTTAGTGCTTAATGCTTAACATGTTTAGCTTCTAAAAAGTGTTTAATGTGTTTCACATTCACGGTTTCGTTGACTTGCTATAGTTTGCCTTCACACCCCTCCCTGCATGTGGACAAACCCTTCGAGACTCAAGCTGGTTAAATTAATAATTCTGAACACTGATTAACACAAGGTTTTAATTTCCTGTAGTATTTTCTTTCAGAAATGCTGATGTGTCTTTTACTTTACTGTTACTTTTTGATTAACTATACAAGTGATCTCCAATCCTTTTGCTTCACTGAGTTTCTTGTTCTTGAGTTCTTGAGCTTGGAAGCGAAACACGATGAGATTAAAGGGACTCAAAACCCCAAATAATACAGAAGTAGTCAAGTCTGAAGATGGACAAAACATATGTTAATTAACAAAAAGCCCTACTGCAAAGCCTGTAGGATTTTCTCTGGAGTGTGGATTTCAGAGCAGAAAGAATTTACATTTGAAAAAGAGCATAGACAAGCACCCAGTTGCATAGTATCTGGACCACACAGAGATCAAGATTTAAAAAAATGGATTTTTTTCTAACCTTATTTAGAATACTTTCCTGCAAGACTTGAATTTCTCATCTTCTGAAGTTTCTATTTCAATAGAGATGTATAATCTAGTTAAGAACACCCTTGTTAATTAATCTGTCATCTTCGCAGAGCTTTTTTTATAGTTTGTGGAAATAATCAGTTTGGAATGTGAAATTAGAAATAATTGTAAGCAGCATAGAAAATAAATCTTGCACCCTAACAGCAACCTTTATTTTTTAGGATTCTTCGTGCCACGTTGTACCAGCCTACGTACTACTCAACGACTCCTGTCATAGCATATTTTTTATTCAACGGGCAGCTCTTGATCCTTCAAGGCTTGCATTTATACTGGGGCTACTTAATTTTCAAGATTTTGAAAAGGTTCATTTTCTTAAAGGTAAGTGATTTTTGCGTCCGCACAAAGATGTGTGAAGTAGCAAACACTTGCTAATACCTCCAATACATTTACTTGGAATTTCTTCTTGTTTTCCTGAACTTCCAGGTCAGCATATTTGCTAGGGATCTACAGAGTACAGAGATGTTCAGATGTGCTCTCTACCTCTCATTGTCATACCTAAGGTCATGGCTCAGAATACCAACACTTCATAGGAATCCTTTTTTTGCCTGTATTTGATGTTGTGCTCTGATAGTAAAGAAGAAATGAGCTCTCCCAAACACTGAAGCCCTAAGATGCTGCAGAACTCTTTAGAAATTCCTGTGTTCCAAGTGAAAGCAATCTTTTCTCAACTGGCTTTGTAGGAACATAGGAAAAAAAAAAAAAAGAGAGAAGTGAGTAATGAGATCTTTAGATACTGTAGGAAACTTGTAGTCAGAAGTTCTTCACATTTGTCTGAATCTGAGGTCAGCTACACTTGAACACTGGTTTGAGATTAAGAAAACAATCTGAAGGTGGTCTGGTATTAGGTTATGACATAAATACTGCTTTATTCAACTGGAGTAGAGAAATGGTGCAAGTCTGGTGCTTCCATAATCTGCTTTTACCTCGTAGAGAAAACTCATGCAGCAAAAAACGATAAAGAAAACTCTGCTGCCATTTAGGTCTTGTCTGATGGCCCGAGGTCGTAACATTTTCACAAGGCCTCTTGTCGTGAAGTGTGCAGTGCAGATAAAACATTGAGCAAAAAGCATTTAGAGAAGGACTTTAGAGAATGTCTCCTAGGATTTGTACGTATGTTGTGCTAGCTAGGGTGAAACCTAAACTGTGCACTTGAAAAATGGTATTTCTTTTGAGGATCAAAAGTTAATTCGGTCAAACTTCTGGAAATAGAAATATTCCTTTCTACCAGTATTTAATTGTTGGTTTGACTCGTAACAGAAACCATCCTATAGTCACTGGATTCTTCCAAATCTTACTCAGATAGACAGCTGATATCATAGGGAGACCCAGTGTCTTCCCGAGAAGAAAACTGCAGTTATGCACTCAAGCCTTGTTAGACACCAGGCAGCTGTGCATGCAGGACAAATCTGTAGAAGTGTCTTAACTTGTTCTGCTTAGAAAACATACTTCTGTGGTCGCTTAGGCACTGAAAGGCTTGTGCTTATTGCTTGTCACCTCAGATTAATTGCAAATTTATTTCTGGCCTGGTTTATGGAGTGTTAAAGTGGTTTTCTTTTTTTGGATTCTGGGCTTGTCTGCTGTTCTCTCACAACTCTTCTGAGGAGCTCAAGAAGGCCATCCCACTGCCTTGCAGCTGAGGATCAGAAAGGCTTTGGTGTAGTTCTCCATCCACATTGGTAGAGGTTATGGGAGTACAACACAAGGAGGGCTTCAGATTCAGTGGTGAAGGGGACAATACTAGGCCAGCTAAATAAGGCCATTCTGCCCTGCCTGCTTGTATGCCTTTGTAAGGGGGAGAAATGTTTTATTTTGAGATAAGAGCTTTTTTGTATGAGTCATGGCTGAAAAAAAAGGGAAGGCATCAAGCCTTCATCCTTACCATGGATTTTTGATTCCTTATACAGCTCTCTAAGAAGCCAGTTTCCAAATACCATTTTTACAGTGGTAGCAGCAGCAGCCCGAGCCCTTTTCAGTGTGCATGACTTCAGCTGGCTTGCATGTGCAGCCTGTTTTCCATAGCAGTGGCAAACTTGGCTGTGAAAGCAGCCAGTGCCTCCAGAGCTGTAAAGGCAACATCGAATAGAATGGTCTTTGCAAGGCAGCGTTTTCCTACCAACATATTTGTTTCAGATGTACTCCATGCAAATAACTGTTGCTATTTTAGTGAAATACCAGTAAACCATCGTCCTGTATTAGAAGGGTTTTGTTTCTCTGCCCAAGACTTTTTTCATTCAGAAGACAGGCAAGTTTTGACAGTTCTGTTGAAGCAACTGTTAGCTACCACAGATGGAAAAATGAAGTCGTGATGCAACGGGGAATAGGGTCCCATGTTGTTGTTTAACCAAAGGGAGCTCTGAGCGTAGCAAGAGGTAAGGAATTTTTTCAATGCCCTCTGTGCTTTGAACCATCCTGGCTTGTTGGGGTCACCTGGGAAAACCACTCTAGTGCATCAGTTGACAGCTCCTAGCATCTGTCCAGGGGCAGGGGTCTCCCCTGACTATCTTTTGAGACCATGTCATAACACTGCCTGAAAGTCAGGGGGCTTGAGTGTGTTTATTCACAGTGGGAAGTGCTGACATCCCCTGTTGAAGGACGAAGGACTTGTGGCCACCCCAGCTCTAAACCTTGGCACCAAGTTAGACATGAAAGGTGGGACTCGGTGGAAAATAGAAACGGGAAGGCCCAAGTCTCAAGGATGTCACGTACCCACCAAGTCCCCTTTGCTGTTATTCAAAGGGTCCAGCAGAGCTGTGTAACATCTTGCTTAGAGCTGTGGGTCTAGATTCAATACTCTTATCTGCAGGAGGCTTTGTTAAATTATTACAGGAATGCCATCGAGCATTGCAGCCTCACAAGCTGGTAGCTTCTTCCATGCTTTACTCTTTCTGCTGAGAAATAGATGGCTTTTGTTTGAGACTGGAGGGTCAAAAGCTCTTCATCTCAGATGTCACCTCCCCTCTGCACTAATAAAGGGGCTAATTATCCTCAGCCCTCTGGGATAAATGTGCAGCTGCCCGATGTGCTTCAGCAAAAAAGAACTTGGACTAAAAATCTTGTGATTTCCCTCTTTCCAAACACTGCAGGTAGAGATGAATAAAGTGAGGAAAAGGGAAGAAAGGGAGGAGATGATGTTGCTCTGTCCCTCCGTGTCCTGTTTTCTCAGGCATGCGAGTCTCTCGCACTGGAGCTGGTAGCACAGAGTAGCACTGGGCTCCGGGCTCTCGGGACTTGTGCCACCTCTGCCCTGGCCCAGTCTCCCAGAAACGCCCTCCCACGGGGTCACTGCATCAACAAGCCAATTTGCACATTAGGAAGCTTTTTATTTTCTGTGGAGGTAAACTTTGAGGGGACAGGATTATACACATATTTTAAATCAAAGTTTGTTCTGACTTCTGAAAAATACAACCCCAAAGGAACCCAAATGTCCTTTCTTATGTGACACTTTGTGACCATATATATAACAAGGTATACGCACATGAGAAAAGCCTTTCAAAGTCAGAGCTGTAGCCGTGTATCTCGGCTCAGTTCTGCTGCGAGAGGCAGAAGGACATTCTTCAGAGTAATTTCTTTTCAAGTTTGGTCAGGCAATTGCAATGTTAGCTGCTGGCTGCCATCTTGATGTCCAAGGCCTTTTGTTGCTAGGAAACTCCGTGTGTTTCTGTAATATTGTTCAATTACATGGTGAAATTACCCACTTGTATCAAGTTTCAAGCACCACTGAAACATGTCTAGTCATCATGTCTGCACATATGAGAATATTTTAGGAAAATTGAAAAAACATCTAGAGAAGTATGTACATATGCACTGATTTAAAATATCTCGCCAGGAAAATCCCATGGAGATTAAACATTTTATTTCCAAGGTCAGAAAAAGGGAGCGAATGACAGCAGCTTATAGCCACATTATTATGGCAAATTAAGATGTAAAATATATGTTAAAACCATTACACTCTGAGTTAAGGTTTTGAGACTACAGCGCTTTAAATCTTGAAAAATATGTGGAAGTTGTAGGAAGTGGGCATGATGTCCACATGACTCAGGTACTTCAAGGCTGATGCAAAGTCCATCAATGGCAGGTTTTTAACAGACTACATTTTCTTTCTCTTTTAATTGTTCTGTGACTTGACTACCTTCAAGTAAGGCAATGAGCTTCTTTCTAATGGTCACTGGTTTTTAGGAGTTATGAGCTGCAGTTTCATTTTATTCACTGTGGTTCTTTTCCTGAAACAGGAAAGACCCTGCAATGCTGTAGAGTGGGCTTTTGAACTTGTCACTTTTAAAAATAATAATAATTTAAAAAAAATTAGCTGGTGCCACCTATGTATCTTCAGTATTCCTTCTGTACTTTGTCCTCAGTAAGCAGGCACTTTAGAGGTTTTGCTTGGGCGTATCCTCGTCGGTGGTTTCTTCATTCTTTATTTAGACCAACTTCCCGAGGGAAGAGTGAGAGTGTTTGAAGAATGACTAATGACAGAGTAGAGGTAGCTGAAAATGATAAAAAGAAATAACTATTTTGGGGTTGAAATGAGAGATGTGAAATACTTGTGATGATATTTCTGCTGTTTCCAGCAATCATTCTTCTACTTCACATTTTGTTCTGAGGATTGTCCTCGTCCTGAGAAATGTCGGTTCAAGTTAACGTTCTTTCTTCCATTCTTCATCGACTGATAACTGGGATGTCAGTAGAGTCCTTGCCATGGGAAGTGGTTAGCCATATAAAAGCTACTGAAATCTGTTACTCACTTTTCTGTATCAAAAGATGATGTGCTACTAAAAATGTGTCCCTAAAGGTGTCCCCGTGGACTAGAATACTTGATGTGGTTTAATATTAATGTGTAGGCAAGACCTGAAAGTCCTTTGGGACACAGGCATAATACGCTCTTCTAAAACGTGCCCTCACTGCTCATAGTGAAGAATAATGGTTCTTTACACCCGCAGAGGTGTTGGCCTACGTTACTCTCTATCTTTCTTGTGAGTTTCTCTCTTCAGAGACTTGCTATAAGCCTTTGGGTAAGTTTCTAAATTAAGTTACACAGTTCCCAGAGGCTGTGCTACCTGTTCCTGACAGATGCCTTGAGCTGAGTTTAGTGTGAGCCCAATCAGACTCGCCTCTGCTCCTGCAGAACTTTCCTTTCCTGGGATCCTTTTTTTATTATACCTCTTATTTTTTTTTGTGCTTGGTCTGTGGCTGCATCAAACAGAACTTTTTATTTTTAATAATTCCTTTGAATTTGATACTTATTTTGTAACCACGTGGCTCCTGGAAGTATGGGATTTCAGCACTGACCTCGGGTGGGAATTTCTCCTTCACGACACACAGGCCCACAGCACATTGATTAAAGCATTGGGGGGTTTTTAGCTTTGCAGGTCCTTAATCATTTCCCTGTGGAAGCACATATATGACAAATTTAAGTCCTTCACACGTGCTTTGGTTTTCTTAGCTACCTTTAAAATCAGATCTATATCCTTTGGAATTAGGCCATGGATCCACAGTGGTTAACCTGGGAGTGCTGGGTCTGCAACCCCTTGGTTGTTCCGACAGCCGAAGCAGCGCTGACTTTCTCACTGAACTTTGCAATAGGTTGAGATATTTAATCCTAAACAGGAATCCGACTTTGCAAGCTACAGGAAAAAAAGCTCAATGTAACATGGAAATTGAATGGTCTCCAAAGAGATTACATTTTACATCTCTTTTGTGGCAAATAGAATTGGATCCAGCCCTTGTGTGTTGAGCCATGCACTGGTCACACCATAGGTGAGCTGATCCTGGTCACCCCCAGGTAATAAACTCTGACTTGGAACTTGAACTGTGAAGGGTCTCCATGTGACTCTGACCATGCACAACAGTGCTGCGCTTCTAAACACTCTGCAATTACCAGGATGTGAAAAAGAAGCATGAAATTAAATACTATATTCAGTTTTGGCATGCACAGCAGTTTATTGGACCCTTAAAATGCCAGAGTTTCAGCTGATTTTTTTTTTTCTTTCTGATGCAGTAAAAAAACCCTAACTTCAGGACATTTATAATTAGAAAATGAAATTTAATGAGAATTAACACATTCTGTGGGAAGTCGTTCATTTCAGAAAAATGTCATTCTGCAGGAGTTAAACAGAGGACAGTGTTTAGTTTCCTAAACTAGAGGCACGTAAGTTTTGTTTTCTTTTAGTGAAGTGTTTTGTTAAGCCTGTACCGTGCCGATGGCTGTCAGGGTGCTGCTAAAACAGACCAAGAGGTGTGCGTGTCTTAACTCCAAGTAGTCGTTTTAAAAGCAGTAATATATTTTAGAGGATAACGATCATCTAGTTAGTTAGAATTTCATGACTGTGAGCCTGGGAAGTGTGGAAAAGCTTTCACAGGAGATTTTGTGGTTACTTTCTAGACTGGGAAGGGCTGGTACACACTGATGTCCTGCTTCAGAGTTTGAGTTCTCTGAGTGAAGGTTTAGTGCAAACACAAGACACACTGAACTGGATTAGTGGGGGTTGCCTTTTCCTTCCCCCCCAAAAGGAAAAGGTCTTAGGAGAAGCTGAATTGGTTGGTTCGCAACAGGTAAATATTGATAGCAGATTTCCTTATGATCTTATTAGGGGAACAAAATAGGACAAATGAAAGTTTTCCCTCTTCGAGATGAAAACCAGCCTATCTGGGAAGCTTCCCAGTTGATTCAAATGATTGCCTTTGGGACATGAGCTTTTTTTTACTAGCCTGGAGATGGGAGCTAGCCAGCCAGGTCAGCGGCGTGCAGGCTCGTGCCCTAGTAAAGGGAAATTACTTCCTGTTATGACTTTCTTTCATCTGCATATTTCCCATTCTGCTACAGCAATCTAGTGAAGCCCAAAGCCTGGCTCCATGTCTCTCTCTCTGCTGCCAAATTCATCTGAGGGAGGAGGGGCAAGAGGCAGGCAGAAGAAAGAGAAAAGAGTAAAAGGTTTGCTCACTGGTATTTACCACAATAGGGGAGAAGCCACCGTGTGCTCGCTGGGGAGCTCTGGAGTCCTACCTTTACTGAGGTTTGAAGTCAAGGTTGAGCTCAGTGATGTGTTATCAAAGGGTGTAGCCTAGCAGAGGCTGTGAAAAAGCCACCAGTTCTTCTCTGCTGCACAAATGTTCCATGCTGGTCCCAGAGCATTGTCTGGTCTCCTTTGCCTCAACCAGCTCATTTTCCTGGCACTGTCAGTTAAAAGGCAGGTTGCTGTTTACATCTTTACTTTTTACTCCGGGTTATGAAAGGGGTCAGCAGCTGAGCAATAACTTCCAGGGAGGTATGTGATACTATCATAGAATGTTAAGGGCTGGAAGGGACCTCGAAAGATCATCCAGTCCTGCCAGAGCAGGATCACCTACACCAGATCACGCAGGAACGCATCCAGGTGGGTTTTGAATATGTCCAGAGACTCCACAACCCCTCTGGGCAGCCTGTTCCAGGCTCTGTCCCCCTCATGGTGAAAAA
>JANHFX010005327.1:49552-66551 GCA_027560015.1 Chloroceryle amazona
TCAGCTTCCCCCCATTACCTCCTGTCCTATCATCAGGCATCACCGAGAAGAGCCTGGCTCTGTCCTCCTAGCACTCACCCTTTATATATTTATAAACATTGATCATATCACCCCTCAGTCTTCTTTCCTCCAGGCTAAAAAGCCCCAGCTCCCTCAGTCTTTCCTCATAAGAGAGATGTTCCATTCTCGTAATAATCTTTGTCATATAAGTTCTTAATGTAATTCCGAACTTAGGCTGATTTTTGTACAATATTCAAGTCAAAGGTGGTGTGGAATTATGGGCATTCTAAACAGACTTTATTTTAAAAATAAGTAAATTAAAAAAAAAAACAACAAACCCCAAACCCAAAATTCCAGTGCAGACCGTTGCTGTTGTTGTGAAACCTGGGAAGTGTAAAAAGCCTGGAGAGGGCCTGGTTACAAAGGCCTGGAGTGAAAGGACGGGGGACAAGGGTTTTAAATTAGAAAGGAGAGGATTTAGATTGGCTGTAAGGAAGAAGTTCTTTACTGGGAGGGTGGTGGAGCCCTGGAACAGGTGGCCCAGGGAGGTGGTGGAGGCCCCATCTCTGGAGACATTCAAGGTGGGGCTGACAGAGCTCTGAGCACCCTGCTCTAGTTGAGGATGTCCCTGCTCTAGTTGAGAATGTCCCTGCTCTCAGCAGGGGGGTTGGACTGGATGACATCCAGAGCTCCCTTCCAACCCAGACATTTCTGTGTTTCTCTGATTTTTAAGTGTATTTTAGCCTATAGTTTTCACCAGCAATGGATCTGGCCAAACATCACCCCTGCCCCTCTCTGTCTCTGTCTGGCACAGGGCAGCTCCACTTTAAATAAATACCTGATCTAAATTATTCCTTTTATCTGAAAATTCCTCATTCAGATAAAAGACAAATGTTGCTAACGTTTTTTTGCTTCAAAATTAATTGATTTACCGAGGGACATTTGCTGATAGTTTTTTGTCTTCCCTTGTTAACTGCTCATGTAAATATCCCTCTAGAAAATTAAAAGATTAAATGCTCCATTTGTTGCTTGTCTTCTATATCTTTGCACCTATATAACAATTATATATCTAATAGTGTGCATATGTATTTATTTTTTCAATTGCCAAAAATTAATTCCCAGAGCAAACCTTAGGCCTTCTACAGAACTTTTGATGCCTTCATTTATTATTTTGAACATATGCTGCAGGGGGTTGAATTGTGACTCTGTTAGGAGGTAATTCTTGTATTTGCAGAGGGGTTCACAGTACTGTAATCACCTGAGTCAATTAAAAAAAAAAGCTTGAAATAAAGCTAGTTAATGATATATTAATTGAGAAAGGAAATTGTCCTCTCTTGTATTTAAAGAAAATATATTTCCCTAGGAGGATGTAGGAGAGCTCCATAATCCTTACTACATGCATAGAAGGGAAGAGATCTTAAAGGGAGCTTCCTCTCCTCTGTAACATGGTTCTCATAACTCTTGACTACACACAGCACAGTGCAGAGGTCACCTCCTCAGAAAGCAAACACTCCAACCTGATCGGTCCATCCATCTAATCGAGCAGTGATGGGTGTGAAGCATGTGAGGGTAGGATTTGTCTTGCGTAGCTGAAGCTGTGCCTAGCTCAAGTTCAAGGAACCCTCTATACTCAGTGGTGTCCCCAGTGGGCAATTCACTGTGTCCAATGCTGTCACCCTGGAGGCAGTGGGCAGGTCACCCTCTGGGGAGACCGGTTTCTGTCTCCCTTGGTTCTGGAGCGGTCCTAGGTAACAATCTCGGAGCAGATACTCGACTTCCAGAGTGCTGAACCTCGGTGAAGTAAACCCTTCACCGAGTGACTTAAGCACACAAGTCTCAGGGACTTCTAATGCTGTTTAAGAAACTTTCTGCATTAGGTACTACTTAAAATATTCTATATCCAGCCTCGAAACCACGGTGTTTAGAACTCCTGGAGTGGAATGATTCTAGGTATTGTGATAGAAACGTGTAATGCAAAGACGTGTCAAGTATGTGACTTGAAAATTAGATTGCTTATGTTTAAGTACAGAGAGAACCTTTAGATACATCACAAAAGGACCAAGCGCCTCCTGACAAAGAAAAGGGAGAAATGAGCAGCTTGGTGGCCACCAGAGGTGGAAGTGCCTGTCACTTAGGTGGCTGTATGCTCTGTGGTTTTGGGGCAGTTCAGTCGTGCTGTAAAGCTTCTGGAGGAATAGCCTTCAGCAGCTGTGTTGTTTCAAAACATTTGCCTTAAGCGCAGTGTCGTACCTCACTGAGAAAAGTGCGAGTGTCTGATCAGCTGTTTTGTAGCCAAAAAAGCATTTCTGAGGAATAAAAGTGCATGTTCTGATAAAAGTTCATACCGCTGAACTCCTTGGCTTAACGCAAGTTCTGTCCTAGGGTAAAAAAAAGTTCACTCTAGAGAACAGCATCAAATGCCTCTTACATTGTGCTTTGTTTCTTTGCCAACTGTGGATTTAAAACTGGAATAATTCAAAAAGCAGTGGGACATTATGACTCACTCGGTACCTCCTGGGCTTTTGACATTATCGTAAAGCCACATACACTCGAGTGCAAGGTTGTGTTGGTGGATTTCAATAACCCAGCCAGCAGACTTTAGTGAAACCACAGAGTACCTGATTAACTGTAAACAATGATTGATTTCTTCTGAACAGGCAGGGTATTATAGCTCCAGTTACAGGTGTGTTATGTTGAGTGACAGCTCAAGTGATAATTTTCTGAGGTTAAATCTATTCCTTCGCTTAAAATCGTGGACGTGTTCTAATAGTAACATCTACTTTTATGAGACTTCTTCTTGATATTTGTGGAATTAGTGTAACTTTTCATTTAATTTGTTTTTCACACGTCGTCTTGGAGTTCCCTCTGAAAACTCCCAGTGGAAAGCTGGAGGAATGGGTATTACACAGAAGAGAGAACGAATAAGAGGAGTCTTGACCACAAGATATCCAATACAATTAATCTAAAAAGTCTGTATCTTCATCTAAGAACTTCAGAAAGCAGAGTCCAGCAGCACATCTTTCATGGAAGATCAACCTTATTTATGTTGCATAGTGTGTATAAGCTGTAAAGGGAAATATATTTTCCAATAATATCTTCCAGGCTGGAAATATAGAACATTTTGCTTGAGTCCAAATGTGTGTTGCTTAGTCTCCATAGGAAAGTAAAGGTGTATTAAGTCATATGTCAGCTGAGTTGAATTATTGATGTTGAATTAAACATGTTGAACTCAGAGACTCATCAACTTTATAGCATTATTGGGTAGAAAAGTACCCCCTTCTATCTATTTGGACTGTTGTTTTATTATCTCTCTTGTTTATTATCTCTTTTATTTGAGACAGTGGTTGCTGACCTGACTAATAGCTTTCATCTTGGGACTGCAAGCTCTTTCCATATGTGCAGGTGCTGTGGAATTTATTGTCTTTACGTTGAAAAATCAAGAGCTAGTCAATATGTTTGTAGATGTTTAAAGGAAAATACTCTTAAGGTAGAATTAAGGTATAAGATTTTAGGGCATTCTCATTTTAATAAAAGATATAGGAAATTTTAACCGATGGATTAAAAGAAATAGTTGAAAACCCAAAAATCTAAATTTCACCAAATCAGAAAATATTACAGAATCAGCTGTCAATTGCTTTTATGTTTCTGTACCTGGGAGAAGAAATCCAGTTGGCTTTCTGACCTAAATTATGCTTAACCTAAAAGATAATTAGTTTTAGTCTTGTGCAGGCAGGGGCAAAATTGGAACCTCCTTATGCTGTTGAGAAATCTTGAGTCAGTGTTGGTCCCACCAGCTGACTTGAGCCCAGTATGTCTCTGACCCCCCCGAGACACAGTTATACCAGTCAGAAAGAGCTTGAACTGGTAGGGACTGGTCTTGCCTGCTTTCACCTGTAGTAAGGCACAGCAAGCCTGCACCCTTCCCCTCTCTAGCTGAAAGTCAACGAGCAGACATCCCCTCAGCACTGTGCTCCCAAACTACCACCACCAGTTTGTGGAGTAGCCGCTCCTCTCTGTCCTTCCTAACGCCGACTGCAGTTCTTGCACGGCTCCTAAATACTCACCTTTGTTGGCAAGAACCAGGGCAAAGCTGGACTGGAAGCTGATGTGTGGAAAAACATGTTGTGGCAACTGAACTTGACTGCGGAAGCATCTTCTGCTTGGTTCTCTCTCAGATTCTTGTTCTCTGGGCTGCCTCAGTGGTGGTTTCTGTGTGGGAGCATGTCAGTATAGTACCAGCTTCACCAAAACCTTGGCTTGCCAGTCTGCAGTGAGCCACACTGGCCCAGCCATGTGCTGGCTAGAAAGTGCCCTTCTCCGTCTCGGGAAGCAGAAGGCATGTTTCTAAGCCTGGCTGTTCACAGAAACAATCCATGTTGCTGCAGTAGATTTTTGCTGCTTCTGTGCTGCTTAGTGCTGTCTTTCCCTCTGCTCTTACACTTCCTACTTCAGCTACGGCGTAGCAGGGAAGAAGCTGTGGCTGCACTGTGGCCTCAGTACATGTGGACAGAGATGCCATGTGCCCACTAAAGGGGAGCAGGAGAGAAGGGTGGTGTCTGCCCCGTCCCACTTCACCACTGAGCTTCAGCTGGTGTCACCAGCACACAGGAACAGGAACTCCATGCTTCCCTCTGTCTTCCAGCGTAGCTGCGTCCTCCTCCTGATGCTCGCACCAGCTCCAGCAGAAAGAGGGCAGTGCCAGGAGCTTGTCAAGAGGGAAGTGATTTCTGGGTGGTTTATTGAGACAAACTTGTACAACCAGGAGTGAATTCTCAGGTTAGATGGGTATTTGCCCACGGTTTTTCCTCTTACAAGAGATGGGGAAGTAGCCTATGGAGCTTGAACTCAAGAGATGAGCAAAAAGTCTTTTCCCTTGGTGGAGTCTTTCAGAATGCAGATTATTGTTCACGTAATAAGGTGTGGTGCTAACGACTTGAACGATACACGTTCTAATAGCAGTGAAATGCAAGAAGCCAAAACTACCTTAACAAATACGGTTCATTTAGCTAAAAGAGGCAGACTGAGCAGCAGGTGGAAGGGTTAAACAAAAGGAAAAAAGATTATAAAAGTCTGCGGCTTTGGCTTCACTACAAATGGCTCTCTTGCAGACTTTATAGCATTAGTGTTGCTTCTCATAAACCTTGAAACCATTCATCCATTTAGAAAGATTAAATTGGTTAGTCATCCAGAACATAAAATATACACATCCATTTTGTCTGTTACCCTAAACCAGCTGAAGGATAATAAATGGAGTTGATGCCATTAAACCAAAGCACTGAGTATTAATGATGGCCTCAGCTGTGGTATTTACAGTTTGCCAGCTCTCGTGTTTCTGGTAGAATATTCATCTGGTGTTGCTCAGGGATAGTAAGAGCGGAGTCTTTGAGTTGGAAAACACAATTATAATATACGATGTGAGCGGCTCAGAGAAAACATCTTGGTATTAAAGCAGGGAAAATCCTAGAAACGTTACAGTTCTTGTTATTTTTAGAAGGTCAGAGTGAAGAGGCACAAACTTCGCTTGCGATATCTTAATACATTTATAATGGTCTGTGAAGCGGTTTGCAACGACAGGGTTGTTTGGTTTTCTGGTTACAGATAGAGCTGTCGCTGTTTGAAGTTTTGGTCTATCACTGAAGCTGGACAAAAATGGCCAGGCTCTTCTAAAGCAAGAATTTGTAGAGGCTCTTGGTCAGGAAGCAGGTTCAGGGTTGAAAATATAATAAAAATTTGGCTTGATTTAGCAGGTTTTTGTCTTGATTAATATCAGAATTTCAGCAGGAGTGCTCTTTCCTACAATTATGCAAATTTGAGATGGTTGCTTCAGAACTTGAAGACATTTAATTCCTGCTGCTTTGAAATATGTAAGACATTATCTCAGATGGGGGGATTTCCAGCGTGCTGGAAAAAAAAATATTTACATCTTTTTTAATTAACCATATATAGTGCCTTTAATCAGAGCATCCAGCTTGACAGCATTAAAACTGGGAAGCAAATCCTATCTGAGTTTCCAGTTTCATGCCGTAGGAGACAAGGATCGATGTCATGTGTCAAACGTCATTCGAAGCAAAGCAGATTGTCAGCATTCTGAAGCATATGCTTGAGTACCAGCAACCTCTGCGGGCTGCAGTTAGGTTGAGGTTCCCCCAAATGAAATACGCACTCGGGAACTTTACAGACTCGTGTCTGTCCAGAATGAGCACAAAATCCTTCCTCCCTGTCGGCCTAGAGGCTGCTCAGGAAGACGAGGGTACTTCCAGCGAGTCTGGCAGATTCCATGTCGGGCACTGTACTTGGCTTTAGTTTGCTTTGCTTTCTTTTTTTTCTGAAACATTTCTGGTGGCAAAAAAAAAAGTAACAAACCAAACCTCCCCCCACACCCTCAACATTTGTCTTTTAATGCAAATACAGATCACAAAGCTACCAGGCGGGAGAGAGGTGATCTGAGAGAGGCAGAAACTCATAAATTGTTTGTGTGGGAAAGTCTTTTCTTTAACTGATGGCACGCCAAGTTTATTTTACAGTATTTACAGTAAGATTTGTTTGTTTTGATGCCCTTTGTATGTTGTTAGGGAAAAAGTAAAAGAAAATCTCCAGGAAGTTTATAGTTTCTGAATAGATAGAGTTTAGGCTTTAATTTTCTTTCTAGTCCTATATGTTTTACTGGCAGTGTAATATATAAAGGGATATGAGATTGCAATTGGCTGCGTTATTACTGAGCTGTCGTTTATTTTCTCTATGAATTTGGTGCTTAAGAAAGACCTCAGAGCAGCAGACTCGGGATGTGAAATTGTTAGTTCATTGCTCGTTCCGAGAGCAGATACAGGACGGGCAGGAACAACCCTGGTTTCTCCTTGCCGCGTCTCATCTCCGACCTTGGCACGTCATTCCAGGAGAACGCGCAGTCTCTGCCTGCTTCGTCGAGGTCCAGACAGATGACAAGGGGGACAAATTGATCCTCGATGGAGCAGTCCCCGTGCGGCTGTACAGGCAGCAGGCTGCACAAGGGTTGATGCTCCGCCAGCTCCAGCGCGCTGCTCTGGGGGCCACATACCCTGGTATGAAGAGAAGCTTCTGGTTTCCCCCAGCACACAGTCCCACAGGCTGCACTTCCCTGCATTACAAAGACAGGTCTTCAGTACCTGAACACCAACACCGCCGGCTATCTGGCTGTTACCTGGGGAGTTCCTATTAACAGCCTAGATACCCTGGTGCTAGTGGGTGAATTGTCAGCCACAATGTGAGGGCCCCGCGTTTCGATCCTCAGCTGTGGCCATACTCCTGCTTTTAAGCAAGAGGGGGTCTGTTCAGTCGTGAGGTGCTGGAGAGGGAATGACTATTGCCTGTCTCTTCCAGCACGAGAGCTAGAGGGTCTCGGGTAGGGCTGTCAGGTGCTATCAGGCACCTTCCAAGTAACTGGAAGAGATGACCAGTGGTGGCTGCTAATCACACGGGGAACTGCTGGAGGTGGGAAGGGTTTCTTAGGTGCCTGTTTTATCTCATTTTCGTTCTCAGTCACTGCTTAGGCAGAAGGGTTTATCTGAGTAAGTGTCTTTAGAGCGTCCGACCCTGAGTGCGCAGAGCAGATCATCCCTTGGCATGGGAAGCACGTTCTGCTCTTGTAAGCTTGATGCACTGAAAGAGAAATACAAGGTGCTTGGTTTTAATGCCAAAGCTTCCACGGCTCGAATCAAATTTCTGAACATGTTGTAGGGCCTTGGGGTATGGTAGGAGTTGAGAAATAAGTGACTAATGGTTTATGTGCTGTGACAAATAGCACAGAATTGTCTTGCCTCTCCCTGCCCTTTGCTGTGAAATACTGGGTGGACACAATGTCCTTTCTCTGCGTGGTGGAAACCTTCATTAGCAAGTGCCACGTTTGACTGTCCGGGATGAAGCACGATTGCCAAGTGTTAGAAGCTGTTCCTGCAGAGCTGGGAAGGGATTTTCCTATGGGCTAATGGAGCAGCCATCCCCTCTTGCCCATCCTTAGCAGGATGATATACCCAAGATGTATATGAGAGCTGTATAGTTGTGGCCTCCCCTTTGCAAATGTCACCATGATGTACAGACCATCAAGCAGGGAAGAATGTTTCGGGGTCAATAAGTCTTTTTAAGCAAAGTTAATACCAGGAGCTGCTGGTACAACTGGTCCCTGGTTAGTTTACACCTGTCAGGAGCAGGCAGCTCTCAGCTCCTGTGTTTGGGTGAGTGTATTCATCACATTGAGCTTTAATACAGTTTCTTTTCATCTTCCCCACACTTCAAGATTGTTAATTAATCCCACAGCACCCAGGGATTTCCAGTAACTCCTTACAATGGAGAGCAGGAACAAGCAAGAAGTGGTGAAATGACCGGGCCACGGTCATGGGAGAAATCTTGTCTAAAGGACATTAGGTTCTGCAAGATGAAAGTGGTGTTAACTGGTCTGTCCTTGGATGCCAGTTGTCATTTTAGGGGAGAGGGTGTTTCGGGGGAAGCAGTTTTGATACTGTCTAATGTATTTGGAGCTCCACTTTCATTTGTTCCCTTTATCACTTTTTTTTTTCTTTTTTTCCTGAGGCAGAGGAGTTTTGTCTTCAGAGGACAACGGGGGATTTCTGAGAAGGGAGAATGTCTCGTGTTCTGGCACTTTCATGCACCATCTTTTCAATTACGAAGGGGGGCACCTGACTAATGGAATTACTGGGTTATTTTTTCAAAGTCATTGCAAAGATCCCGATACCCATTTCACTTTAAAAAGAAAATACTGGCACCCATAGGCTTTTTTGAAAGGTCTGCACTCAAAATCTGGTAACTTGTCTGACAGTAAATGCCACAGGTATGGAATATGCTCACGGTGCTTTCTTCTCCCTAGGACTTGAAAGATGACCGGAGCGATGAAGAGGAGGAAGATTCTGTTACAGATAACGAAGAAGAGCCCACAAAGAATGGCAACAAGAACGGCTGCGGGTCAAGCAAACATCTCCTAAACAGCAGTCACCACTAGTCCCTTCCTGCCTCACCTTCTGCAGTGATCTCTGCGCTGCTTTTAACCCAACCTACAGGATAGAATTGGAATCCAAAGGCTTATGAGAGACTGTGATTGATTTATTGTGGGCTACTGGACCTGGAAAAAAGCCCAGTTCAGAGGGGAGGGAAAAAATGCATAACATGACAAAATGTGTTAATGACTCACTTCCCCAATCGTTGCTAAGCGTCTGGAAAGACGTTTGGAAGCACTGACTGACAGTGCTCAAGGAGGTCAAAGCTCAGAAGTGTTAGGCCATTTACTGTCCCTTTGATTCTAATGTCATTTCTCAATCTGATAGAAGAGAGATTTCACCACGCAGTTTAATTCACAGCTGTTTTGCGGCTGGTAGGTAGGTAGTGTGAACTCCATTAGGAACCAAAATTACTCAATGTGGGAAAAATTTGACAGTGGTGTACAGTGACTAGCATTTTAGTCTTTACTTTTCAGTTTAAACCCTCATCAAAATGGTTATTTTTGGAGCTAGATTTCATTTCCTGGAGGCCAGTGGAAGCTTACATGGAGGAAGTCGAATGACTTGCTCGTGAAGAGCTGGCTTCACTGCAGAAATACAGTCTTTCTCTGAAATATGCTGTCTGATAGAACACAGTATTTAAGCTATCTAAGATTAACCTGTCAAGGAAGTTGCTGTTAAAGTAGCAAAACTCGGCCCTGATTCTCCATTGAGGTTTCACAAGCCTCTTTCATCTGAGGCATTTTGGCCCAGTGTTAGAACAGAAGGTGCAGGGGGGAGGAAAGGTAGAGAAGGAAAACTGGGTCTTCTCGCAGGTTCTTTTGCACTTATTTGTCCTCAGAACTGCTGAACACCCCTTGCTTCTGACACATCTACAGCCCGGAGGATTAAAACTAAACCTCATCCATTTCCTTTCTGGGAGCTTGTCTTATGCAGCGACGTTGGACAGGAGGAGGACGGTCTTCTCAGGAGCACGTTCACTAAGTCCTGTTCTGTGGTCCGTGCGTTCGCCACGTGTATCTGGGCGTTGGGAGAGCACAGGACTAGCAAGGAATGTCACATCCTCAGTGCTGTGTGCCCGTCTGTACCAGGATCTGCACTTCCATCTCTGCTCTCTTGGAAAGTCAGGAATCACATTGGCTAGAGCCAAGCTTGGATGTGAGTATGTGACTTAGGCCATGTGCCGTTGTTCATGCTGTAAGCAGTGGAGGAACAGTGGATGTTTTATCAGCTTTTCACCCAAACGTGCCTCTCTCTGCAGTTTGCACCTCATTTCTAGCTCTAGTGCAGGGTGCAGCAGCACTTTTAGTCTCAGGGCTTTCCAAGGAGAGCCAGGGCCTTTTAGACAGGGTGGTACCAGTCTCGTTTCCAGATGCATTAGCTCATAAGGTCATAAATGATTTGTGTCATAAGTTTGAGAGGTGAGAGGCTCTCCATGTGGTTCTACAGTAGCTGAGATCATCTAGTGAATTAAATCCAGTAGCCTGAAAGAGACCAGGGGGACAGCTCCTCGAACAGCCTCAGTGCAGAGCTTTTCACTTGGAAAGGCTCTTCCCCTGAAGGCAGCTTGGACAGGAGCTTGGTGACCTATGGGAAGCACGTGAAACACGGGAAGTGACTTTTGTTTTCTCAAGATTTCCTTGGCAGAGGGTATAATTCAGTGGCTGAAGCACTGGAAAGAATGGGAAATGTTTGGGATCTTGGATACGAAGGAAGAGGTGCTTTCTGTGCACTCACAAGAAGCTGTAGGAATACTTTGTTACTGAGGCTGGTGGCGTGAAAATCTCTCTGTCCGCTCGGTTGAACTAGGCTGTGTTTAATTTTTACTGACATTTTGGTCTGTGTAATAGCCCAGATGTTTATGCTCTACCACAAAGAGAGTTACACTGGGAAAGGAGAGCAGCCTGTAGCTTCAGAGGAGGGTGGGGAGAGTACAGTGGTGGCACAGGGCTCCCGAACCCGTGGCTCAAGGTCAGCGGCGTTGCTCAGGCAGAGGGGGCAGAATTCCCTCGGCGATGGCCGCAGAGCAGCGCGCTTCCATACGCAGCTGTGGAGAACAACTTCAGTTCTGCACTGGGGCTTTACTGGAAGTGCAAGTGCTCATTACATCATCTAAAGCCACTGGTGAGTCTGGCAGGGTCACCGTTGCTTATCGGGGCCTGTTTATTGCCTACGTGAAAGGAGCTGGCCTGTGCTAACTAAATGTAGAAACCCAATGTCTCGGAAGCTTTACACTCCCTTTGAGAGCAGTGGAGACAACGATGCTTTCTACGAGGTGTAACGGTGGGGTTGGGAGATGGCCAGGGTATTATCATTGAGCTCTGGTGCCAGAAAGCTTTCCTGCTATGACCAGGAAAGGAATTTGGGAAAGGAAACACAAAGAACGATGTTGTCACAAGAGTGAGCCTCTGAACAACTACTGAGTTTTAAACTGGAGTTTATAGTCTCACTGAGGCCAAATCTTGCCCTTCCTACTCGGACAAGTCTCCCACTGAAGCCAATTAATTCTATTGGAGTTTTGCCTAGGCAAAAATTTGGATTGCTGTTACCCAACCTAATTATGAAACCTGTTGTTTTAAATCCATGTGGAACTAGGCTCTTGAAGAGTAGGAGGTAGACAAATACAGTCAGACAAAATGTTGAGGCAAACGTTGGGTTAGTACAGAAGAATATGGAAGAAAATAATGTTCTGAAGATGAAGGTTAGGCTTAAGCCCAGTAAACAAGAGAGTAACTCCATGCTGGAGTTAGGGGTGTGGAAGGCAGGCAGGCCATGGGGGCCCTTCCAGGGAGGTACTGTCACGGCCAACCAACACCACAAGACCTAAAAATTCTGAACCTAACCTGTGAGGTCCAGGGGGTAAATACCCACAGCACAGGGAGACCTGGGAACAGCCTGTCACGGTGCTCCTCTGTTACCCTTACATTGTCATTCCTGAAGTTATACTCCTTCCATTTTCCGCTTTTTACCGAGAGAAACTCAGAAATAAGAAGCCGAGGTGGGGAACACAGTTTGTGCTAAAGAAAATAATGTCACAGTGCTTTAACTTTTTCAGTCTATTCAATGCCTTTAATGGCTTTTTACTCTTACTTGAAGAGTCGCAAAATGCCAGTGCAGAACAATTCTGGGTGATGTTTCTGAGCACAGATGATAGACTCTAACACGTTATTTTTACCAGTTCACAAAATGGGTCCCAGTTTAATGATTTGACACTGTGCATCTGGCTTTGCTGTGTCACTTTGACAGTACCAGAATCTTTATGATGCAATTATACACTGGAAATGAGACCTCAGCAGAAACTCTGCTGTTTAATTTCTCTGAACTGTGTTCTCATGTTCACGGTGCTGCCACTGCACGTGGTTACTACGCAGCTTTACCAACCCGCTCTGGATTTGCTTTGCACATCTCATTTACACCACAGAACTCATTTTGTCAGTTTGTGTTATTCAGTATAATTACCTTTTTTTGTTCTTAATTCCACTGAATTGGTCTGGTCAGTTATGCTACATACGAGAAATAAATATTTTTTAAAACAGCTGTCTGTGTAAGGATCTCCTTTTCCCTGCCTTGCAGTGTCCTCCTCTCCCCTTCCCACTCCCTCCCGGCTTTCCAACACAGGCCTGTTCAGGAACTCATTTCTTACTCTTCCAAGTTTTTCCCTTGCCTGGAAAAGGCTGGATAACCCAGGCACTTCTTCAGAGGTAACAGTGACTGCTCTTAACACTCTTTTTATTCCTGGACAATTCATAGATGGAGAGGAAGCAAAATTAACAGGTGAATCATCCATCATTTGTTTTACTCAAGATTTATGCATTGACTAAAAACCTTGAATGTGGTCCTCTGCACTAGGCTCTACTCTCTCTGGAATGACACCACCTCTCTGTATCTTTACTCGGTTTTGCTGTGCATAGTAGGGCTGCTGCTGAAGTTTTGTGTATTTGAGGGATGTTAGAATAATGCAAATGCAGATAGAATTCCTCTTTTTTTTTTTTTTTTCCCCATTTTTTTAGGGAGTGCTTGTGTTTCTACAGGACTGAGGTGCTATCACTGGTTAGGTTGCTGTGGGATTACTCAATGGCTCATCGTAAGCCACTCGAGACCTGGATCTTAAGCTGGCAAAAGCAGGAGAACTCTACTCCAAACAAGGGAGCTGTGCTGATCTGTACCAGCTGAAAAGCTGTTCCTTATTTCTTGTTCTTTCTATTTCTGCTTCCCTAGCTGGGAAGATCACAGGGGTTCTGACTTAGCAGTTCTTCCCATGAGCAAATAAATGTCAGGGAAGGTGTTTCAGCCCAAATAATGAACTGTAGCAGAATACTGAGGTTTTATTATCTGAATTCATTATTTTTAAGCTTATGAGTAAGAATAAAGTAGATGGAAACCAAATTGAATAGTGATATGTGAGTTTTGGCTACAAACAACTTGCAAACTGTGAAGAATAAAAAAAAATAAAATAAATTCTTGCTGATTTAGAAAGAAAAACACCATCTCCACAGGCACTTCCCCCAGCTGTGGGCTTGAAGAACAACAGATAACCAGCGGGCAGCAATGAAAGTCCATGCTGAGAGCAAGAACGTGGCCCAGTTGTGAAAATGCCAAGGAGAGGTGGTTTGATGGTTGTCAGCGGCCCAGGAGCTGGGGAGCAGCAAATGAGCCAGGAATGTACCTCTGAATCACCTCACTGGTGATGGGCAGAATCACTGAAATTGCCTGTCCCGTTTCCCAGTCAGTTTTCTGGGCTCCCTCCTGCTCTGTTTCTGCCACGTGGAACCAGGGGCTTGTTTCTTGGCCGCAGAGTTTGAGCTTTGGCTGCCCAAGGTGCAGACCTTGAGGATAAACATCTCTGGCTGGTTGAAGGTCACAGAGGAGAGCTCCATTCCCACTGAGAATGTGATTTCTACTTAAGAAATGTATGAAATCTACCTGATGCCCATGCTTGTGAGCCCAAGAGTAACCAACGTGCGTGAGGCAGCGAGGTGACACTGCGAGCGACCAGCATTGTGGAGCAGGAGCTCACCTTTCCTGAGCAGAGCTTCATGAATAAGGAGAAAAATCAGCAGAGGGCTCGGCCAAGTCACCGCACAGGTTTGTATTACAGACGTAGGTGTGAAAGACTGATTTAAAGGCTGCTTTTTTTAGCAGGGAGCATTTTCTGTCATGGTCTCCATGTTTCTGCATGGTGCCATTTGGTCTATAAAAGTTGCTGACCAAGGTGAGAGCAGTCATCGCTCGCTTCTGAGGGCAGCCAGCACCAAAAGTTTGCGAGGTGGATACCAAACCAGCAACCCGGGGTAATCCTCTCATTCTGGTACGAGGCAGAGGTAAGTTTGTGCTCTGAAAGTTGTTTTTTTTGGGTGGAAGGGGTGTTACCATGAACGGTTGCAGCCCTAGATGTTCATGCCACTCATGTACAACAAGCAGCTGCTGTGGGTTGCAGGGGTTGGGCAGACCTTGAGTGAGGAACTTAGCTCAACCTATGAACTCCCATTGCCCAGCTTGTGCTTGCCACCCTGCCCCTCAGGTTTTTAGTCATCTGTACTGCTGCTTCACCTCATTATCGGAGATTTCTCCATGCCCTGTCCCTGCTCCAACCTGTAGTAAAGCGGTGCTGTTAGAAGAAAGCTCACAAAGTACTGGGATGTGATGGGAAGAGGGGAAATCTCTGTCCAGAAAGCTAGAGCTCCTGCAGGAATAATAATAGTTTCACTTTCTGTCCTGTCACCCACATGTGTTAAGATCTTAAGCAGCAGAGAGGAGATAAAGCCCTGACATTAATCCCTTGTCCAAGAAGGGGGATTCCCAGTCGAGGAAATGGAGACAATCAAAGCAGTGTAATCTCACCCCAGCTGACTGGGGAGAACTTCAAGTAGGGCTCTGAGAGTTTATTTAAGTGAAGTACCCTCTGTGGGATTACTTAAAGTTTCTAACTTAATGGAAGACAAGGCTGAAAGCACAGGTCTAAGATTCAACATACAACTCTGCAAATACGAAGTCATAACAACCCATGTAGGATAATGTTGTTGATGTTCCAATAGTCTGAAGATTTATGAAAATATCTTCTATTTACTCAGCTGGAAAAAGCCCTGTTCTTCTGGAGTTTTGTTACCCCATAAAGCATTCGGAGGAGACCCCCATAATCATTTCCAAGTCAGAAACATTAAGTGGAATAACAAGTATAAAGCCTATTGACAGTGACTTTGAAGTGCAAGAAGCATATCCTTGTAGCCATGGAATATTAGTCTGCTTTGAGCTGGGGTGGGAAGAAACAGCTCCCAGGCAGTTGTTTCAGGTGCTTAAAAGTCTGTAGTTTTCCTACTACAAAAGAAAGGTCTACAAAAAGTTAAGAGTTGAGCAGTGAAATAGGTGATTAAACTCCCACTGAAATTCACAGGAGCTTATCCCATGATGCTGATGAGAACTGGATCCAGCCCTCCAGTGACCAGATAACATGATACAGGCACCATGGCACCACAGTCTCCAGCCATCAGGAGTAGGGCAGAGCCCCAGACTTTCCTCCTCTTGTAGCCCAGGGCAAAACCCTCCCCAGAAAATGAGCTCTTCTGTCTGCAGGACACTCACCTGATCACAGCTCTGACTTTGCCTGTGCCCAAACTGTCAGCAGTAACAAGGCTAGAAAAAAACAGCCCCAGGGGAAGAATGAAGAGAAGGAAAAAGAGGGTAGATCAGTAATGCTGGGGATGGGCCCTTTCCAAGCAGCAGAGGCCAACTTTGCCTGGACTCTGAGATCTCTGTAGCCAGGACAACTCGTTTTCCCCAAGCACCAGCGGTTTCAGGTTGAGCCTGGCCGATGAGCAATCAAGGCAGGAGCAAAGGCAGCAGGATCTGGGAAACGCTCCTTTAGAAAGTTCCCAGGATGTGAGTGAGGGGAGAGGGAGGGACTCAGCTGGGGCTGGGCCAGGGTAGCCACAAGTGGAGGCCAGCAGACCTCCAGCTGAGGCAGTGACCCCATGGTTCACCTCCAGTTGCCTGAGCAAGCTCCCCCTTGAATCTCAGCATTGTTTTTGTGCTTTTCCTGGCTGGCTGAGAGTCCTAGAAGAGCTCCTAGAAGGTTTGTGTCTTTGCTTTCCACAACAAAGAGCAGAAGAAAGCTGTACGTATGGATAAGCGTGTTCTGGGTAAGCTTCTTGGTTATGTCACAGGCTGTATACAGTGCAGGAGAAGTCCTAGTGTTTCAGGACAAGAATTTCTGAGAAGCAAGAGCTAAATCTTACCAGGCTATGCAAATCCTACCTGGTTCCCTTGCTGTTTTAAAGGAGGAATTGTTCAGCAACCAAAGACCATTTGATACATTTCCCTATCGCAAGGGGCAGTGAGGTCAGATAGTGATTGTATGTTTGGAGGGTTTATTCCCTTCGAATCCTTTGGATCCTGCAAAGATGGCACTTGGGCAGAGCATGGGACACTGTAGCAAAAGCCCCTTTTGCCTGAAGTGAGGACTGTCCTATAACCCTGGACTGTACTGCAGGGCTTGGGCAGCTTTTATCCAACTTGCACATTGTCCTGCACATCCACCTTCGTGCTGCAGTTTAGCTCAGACATAAAATCCAAGCAAGAGGGAAGCTAGGAAGCTTTCCCTTTCCCCTGCCCTGGCATGCATCCCAGGATCCAGCTCAGCTCACAGCTGAGCATCCTTGTTCTGGGCCATGGAAGGGCCATGATCCTTTCCGTAGGGTCTAGAGATCAAGTCTCATGAGGAGCAGCTGAGGGACCTGGGGCTGTTGAGCCTGGAGAAAAGGAGGCTCCAGGGAGACCTTCTGGCTCTCGACAGCTCCCTGACAGGAGGTTGGAGCCGGATGGGGTCAGTCTCTTCTTCCAAGGAAGGAGTGACAGGACAAGAGGAACTGGCCTCAGGTTGTACCAGGGGAGGTTTGGGTTGGACACAAAGAACAATTTCTTCCTCTTGAGGGTTGTCCAGGCCTGTCCCAGGCTGCCCAGGGCAGTGGTGGAGTCCCCGTGATCCCTGGAGGGGTTTCCAAGCCCCCCGTGGAGCTGTG
>JANHFX010005329.1:0-12615 GCA_027560015.1 Chloroceryle amazona
CCCCGCCTTTTACTTTGCAGTATGGAAAAGTGTGTCATTTTATTCCTAATTTTTTCCTAACTAAAACCTTTCTGAGAATATGACTTCCCCCCTCCCCCCCCCCCCCCCCCCCCCCCCCCCCCACCCTGCTCATGTCTTTTTCACTATAATTTATGTTATGTTTTGGTTATTGTGAGGTGTTTTTTCCTTTATCTTCATGGGATGACAGGAATGAGTAGCTTGACTTCCTCCATATTCATTTATCTAAAACTTTTAAGAATAAAGACTTGTAAAACATGTTATTTCCCTTTATCTCCTTTCCTAAACAACAGCCAACACAGTGTAACTAAACAGCTTCTAAGATCACATTTTTGACTACAGAAGGCCTATTAAATAAGAATCTGAAAATACTATTGGTGTTGGATATACAGTTCTTATCATTAAATGAACAAAACCCATATTGCCCAAGTTCCTGAGCATCAAATCTGCCTTTTAACAGGTTATGACATACCGAGTACTGAATGTTTTCTTACTGCTATCTGAAGTTTTTTCAGGTTTACACAGATCATCCTTTACATAGCATTTCTTGGGCAAAGCACCAGCATCACCTTCTCACCACCAAATTTTTCCCTCCTATTTTTATTGTCTTATGTTTCAGGTGTCTGGAGGCCTGAAGCCTCTCACTGAATTGATCCTTGGTAAATCCATAGTGAAGGGACAGAACTGTTTGCAGATGAGAAACTGTGTCCCAGAAAATTTAAAGGGCTTTTTTCCCATTCCATTAAGTCAGTCCTTGGAAAGACAACTCTCTGCAGCCCAATAGAGCTCCACAAGGCAGAGAAATCGCCTTTGCTATTGACTTGTTTTGCTGACACTGAAAAAACCCCACAAACCTGTTTCAAGTCTTTTTCCCATTGAGAAGGCAGTTTTAGCATATTCCAGTATCAATCCACCAAAAAAACCTTTGATATGTAGCCACTATACACAGGAATTTCCCACTGAAGTCGCTCTGTATACACTCAAGGCTTTTTGAAATCTTAGCACTTGAATTGCTTAAATAGATGTTTCACTTGCTAACTTTAGCTGCTCATTAAAAAAAAAAAAATAAAATTGGCCCAATGAGTTTATTTCTGCCTGAGACACCCAGAAGCTCTTTCTTTACACCACTCTTTTCCTCATGACAAACCTCTGCTATTGCTGCCAGACTAACAGCTCTCCAAACCTGATCTAACTTTGTTATGCAAGGTCTGTAGCTCTCAGCAGGCAATCAGGCATCATCAGCTCTGCCTTTTCCTTGTGCTACTCTGGAGAAAAACTGATTACCATAAAAAAATGTTGTTTGCAGGAGGTATTTTTGTCTTTCTGATTTTTTCCCAATGCCCTATCACCATGCATATCTTTCCTGGTCCCACTTATGCAAGCTGGAAGTTGTAACAGTAATAATTAAATATTTAAACATTACAATTTTTTTTTGTCTTTTTCTTACAGATGGACTAACTGAGGCAAGAGTCACCTGGAAAGAAACAGTAAAAGGTTACGTAGCTTGTAGCTGTAGTGTAAGTGTACAAGAAAATTGGATTTGGAATACATATATATTAATGAAAAGGTATTTCTCGATGGCTAAGAGATTGACTATGAAAATTCCCCACTGCCTGGATTCAGTTTACTGTGGATAAGCTACCGTTACTCTTTGGAAAGTCTCTTGCATCACAAAAGATAAAAAGGAATTTTGTCATGATATTTACTATGCTGGGCTATAAATACTGGTGTACCTCAGTATTGTAATGGGAGAAGGGGGCAAGAGAAAACCGTTGGTCATCTGTATCTTTATACTTAAAAATAGCACGTGTAGAAATGGAGTGCATTTTCATTCATTTACTGTGTAATGAATATTTTAGTTGTTTTATGCATACAGAATTATGCTCACAAATGCCCGTTTAATGACCTGCAGCTAATGAAAATTGAAGCAATGAAGATGTCATCTCTGATCCTTTCAAGTTTACATCACATGAATGTCTTTAAATCCTATATTGCTTCTCTGGAGGAATCTGTTAGTGATTTCTCTGAGTCCAAGTAAGAAACAGTGATAAGCCCGTTTCTCATGGGTATGCTTTCCTTATCATCATTTATACTGCATTATTGTATCATACACTGCCACGGACATTGGGAGTGTCCTCAGGGGGATGGTGTAAAATACTACACCATCCAACAGATAGTGTTTTTTTCTCCCATTTCATTTGAGCGGGGGCAAATGTTAAGACAATGTACAGCAGGAAGCATTGGGCCCAGTAATTTCACACAGCTTAAGAAAGCAAACATTTGGGAATTCCACAGGCACTGCCTAAAATACTTATCTGCGAGGTGAGTACCTCATGGTCTTTAATGTATTTATCTCCACAACCCCCCCAAGACCAAGGGGAGTGCTGTTATCCCTGGTTTATGCTTGAAGAACTAAAAGGCTAAGGCCTAGTCTGGAAGCAGATTTTGTACTGTCAACCAGGGACAAAAAAGTTTTCAGAGCAAACCTTATGCTTTCTTTCCCCCCATATAGGGAAAAAATATATATAAACGTACATAGAAATTAATGAGGTGACCTGCTTAATGTTGTGTCCCAAGAAGGGCAACAAAGCTGGTGAGAGGTCTAGAGCACAAGTCTGGTGAGGAGCAGTTAAGAGACCTGGGGTTATTCAGCCTAGAGAAAAGGCGGCTGAGGGGAGATCTCACGCTCAACAACTCTGTGACAGGAGGATGAAGTGAGGTGGGCATCAGTTTCTTCTCTCAAGGAACAATTGATAGGACACGAGGAAATGGCCTCAGGTTGTTCCAGGGGAGGTTTAGAGTGGAAATTAAGAAGGTTTGTCAAGCCCTGGCCAAGGCTGCCCAGGGCAGTGGTGGGGTCCCTATCCCTGGAGGGATTTAAAAGATGTGTAGATGGTGCTGAGGGACATGGTTTAGTGCTGACTTGGCCATGTTAAGTGTTGGACTTGATCTTGAAAGTTTCTTCCAACCAAAAAGGTTTTATAATTCTAATATCATCAGTGTCATTTGAATAAAGATAGGATGCAGCTGCAGACCTAACACTGTCATTGTTGGGCCAATTTTATTCTTCCTTTGGACTTTTTTATCCCGAAATATAAAAGCTATAGCGTTCTCTAATCACTTTTTTCCTTTGAAATTTCTTCTTGTACTGACCACATCTATCTACCAAAGGTTGAATTTCACTTTATGAATGAGATCAAAGTGCTCCTTCAGTAGTTTATATCTGTTTCTGTAAGTGCAAAGGCACTACTGCATTGCTTTTTGCTAGGACTATGGCCTTGTTCATTATTTTGTAGAAAGGCCAATTCATAGGAGACATAATAAAAATTCTCAGAAGCCAGGGACTGTAAAAAATGAATTAAAAAAAAGAGTCTGGAAGGATGTTTGATACAGGTTTGAGAGCTGGAGTAAGAAGTGAAGACAGCAGTGGGAAACTTATTTGCGAAATAAAGTTGAGCTTCATTTCTTAGACATGGACAGAGACATGTAGTGAAGTCAAAAATTACATCTACCCAATGGTAATGAAAATTTAGGTACGACGCTTGCTTTGAGAGCTTTTTCAGTGTGGGAATATAGAAAAATTGATAGTAAGGCTGTTTGTCTAAGAAATATAATTGCCACTGTACTACAAGTACTGTAATAATCCATAAGGCTGGCTGCATCAGTTGTTAGAAATAACAGGATAATTTTTTACTTTCACTCAATGTCAGTGTCTGGCAGGATGGAGGGAAGTCTGCTTCTCTCCTATTACCATGGAGGAAACAGCCACAAACATGAAATTACTATGGACAGGCAAAAGTAGGGGGTTTGCAGAGCATTTCTCACTGTTAGGCTGGGCACTCAGAGGTTCTCTATGCTGGGAAATGATGCATGGATTCAAAGGAACAGGTACAAAGGAACAGGTGCTACTTGTTGCCTTCATCTTGTTTTGCACAGGAAAGCACTATCCTGCAGACAGCCTGGGAGTTTAATGTGACAGCAAGTATGGCATGTCATTCTTATGTAACCAGGATAGCATCAAAGATTTAAAGTTATTGACTCTGTGGAATTGAAAAAAAAAATTATAGCTATGGGCTACTTTTAGCATTTCTACTGAGAAGAAAAATGCTTCTGATTTATCTGTGATAAAGTACAAGACAAAGGGGAAGCATGAAGATGAAAGCAAAACCAGGATTAGATTAAGCAACAGCAAGCTGGTGAAAACTATGTTGGGCAAGGAGTTTTTGTGTAGGGCAGATTGTTGTTTGTCAGCAGCTCTGGTATCCTTGACAAACACTGCTAGTAACCTAGGATGCTTTCATCCTGAGGCTTTTCAGGCTTGTTTGTTGTCTATTTTGTTTGTGTTTGACTCTTTTCTATTTAAACTGGAAAAAAATATCATGCTGTTGGGTCCTTCTCTGTAGTCTCAGGAAGGACTTCTGAAAGAAAATTTGTGCAATTGCCTTCTGTGGAACAGAAATTTGAAACCAGGTATTGTTTGAACCTGCATTTATGAAATGGTTAATTTTCCAGCACATTAAAGGACACCCTGGCTTCCTGTATTCAGTGGGTGGAAAGGTGATTTAGTGAGGACAGGCTCGAACTCTTCCCATTGCCATAGGCTTCCCGGGGCACTATAAACCAGACCCTGCCTCAGATTATCTCTGTGTCCACACCAACTTTTTAAACATTAATAATTTATTTTTTGAGATGGAGTTTTATAGATTTAAGTAACTTTTTATCTAGAAACCTTTCTTCCTGATTCAGTCCTACTCCAAACATGATGTAGCAGAGTCTTTAAAACATTTAAGGGATGTTTAAAGGTCACAAATATGGATATATGAATAAAACATAATAATATTTTTTAAAAAAAAAATATTAAAAAAAAGACTAGGAACAACATCAGGAACATCCTGAATTTTTAAGATGACTTTTCTCAAAACACAAAGAGGAGGACAACAGAACAGTTCAGTCTGATGAATGTTTAGGACAGGCATCCTGATGTGCTAGTAAGTGGCAGATGCTAATACCCAACCCATGTAAACATGTGTATCTTTGTCCATGCATTACATAACAACAGGCTCTGAAGGAATAAAGTTACTGCCCACATGTTTGTATGCATCTTTTGTGGCCAGATTAATTCACTACCCCTGAACAGTGTGCAAAGGCAGTGATCTGCAGTTGATACATGGAGACAAAGCTTCTGGACAGTAAAGGGTTATGTAGAAATCTTTCAAGAAATAAATGTATCGGTGTAAATGTCCTGGCAGCATTTCAGCATCCTGAAATATGTCTGTTTCCCTGGCAATTTCAACCTCAGTGTCTAGTTTAAGTTTGATGTGGCATTTTTCTTTCCTGAAGAATTTAGGTGAGAACACTCAGGGCATCTCAGCTGAGTCTGGAGATGGTGAAACTTTGCTTAGGCCTAAGACTAAATCAATACTTTCTTTCTAATGTGGGATTGCTACTGTCTTTGCTGTATGCAGGCTCCAGTTTTTCAAATATCACAAAGTAGAGTCCCAGAAATTACATAACTCCTCTGAATCTACATGTATACTCAAATATAGGAAGGTTTTTTCTTTATCTGTGATGTCTAACTGTTGAAATAAGGCAGAAGATATGTCTCAGTCCTTCTCCACAGAGAAGGCAGAATGGAAAGGCCTTGATACTACCTTCTGACTAGTGCAGAGGAAGACAAAAGGGTGGACTGTCTTCTCTGTTCAGTTACTGACAATAAGTCATCCCACTTTACTCATTGCTAATGCAGTACTTGGTTATGAGGGGAAATAAGTATTCCCAGAGAATGATGTGGCTCATGTAAGAATTAAGCTGCCATATAGAGGTATCTCTAACTCTTCATTCCCCATGCAGGTGGTTTCCAATATGTAAGATCCTCATTTAGGTTTATCTGATGGGATTGCAATTGGAAGGATAAATGCTTCTTTTAGGAAATTTCTATCTACTTCATATTTATTTACTTAATTCTTTCACTTTCTACTTCCACCATGAACATAAAAATAACTTGATCTTTTGAGTTTCACCGTAGTAATCTACAAAGCTCAACAAAGAAGATGTTATGATTTTCTACACCCTAACGTGTTTGTTAAGTAAATGAAATTTGACACAATTTTTTCATTAGGAAAACATTGTGGGTACATGCACACCACTGAAGTCATCTGCATTTCTGTTTCACTTCAGTGGTCCAGCATGAAAATTATCCATATGTGCTACTTCGGACTGGCTTTGATCTAGAATGAACAAATTAGCTCCCTTGGCTGGCAAATGGAGGCATGAAACAGAGCAGTGTGCTTCTGATCCCATAGCCTAGGGATCAAATACATGCAAGCCAGGCAATGTTATTCAGGCTAAGAATCAAGATGCATTACACGATGTGAACAACAGAGGATGGCACAGGTATAACCAGATTGGCCCAGACTCTTTCTTGACTCTAGATTTTGGAATCATGTGTGAGGAAAAGTTTTTCTTCTCCCTGTTAGTATGAAGGGAGTGAGGTAAGAAAAGCAATTGATGAAGAAAATGTCCTGAAGTCAGGTGTTTTATACGTACCTGATGTATTTTATTAAATCGCCTTGTTATTTTCTTTCATTGTTGCCACAAGCAGATTTATTTGGATAAAGGAAAACCCAAGGTACTATTATCAGGCAAATACCCCCTGTGTTTACTTTTTTAAATAAAAGATTAAATCCCTACAATGCTTAAACTTTAATGAGTTTAGGTCTGTTCTAGCCAGGGGTGATTTGTTATCCCAAATCCTTGTGCCATCATATTAATGATTGCTTGCACCAAGGGGCACTCAGGGTAATCCCCCATCTCTAGCAATGTCAGCTCTGCAGTGATTGCTATGTAATTAATTGGAGACTGCTGCTAGAATGAGGACATTGTAATCTGATGCATAATGAAACTTATTAATGGTGTCCTGCATAATTTATGGGATCTAATCATTCTAATGTAGGTAAAATATAACGTGTAAACAATTTTCTTTCATTAAGTCTATGAACTAACATGCTATGAGAAATTAAGGACTGAGATCTTTGATTTTGCCAGCTGTTGTTGAATTGGCCTTTTTAGCAGAGATACAGGAGAAATTGATTTCCTGTAAAACCCTAAAAGCAGCCAACATTAAGAGGAATATTTGCAAACATTCCATTATATGGCATTTGCATTCCCGTTGTGCTTTATCTGTCTGAGTCTTGAAATCCCACTGGGACAAGTGCTGTATAAACACTGGCAAAGAACAACTACCCCAAGTATAAAAAAGGAAAAATATACACATACCACAAGTGTATAAAGAGGGAGCCAAAAAAAAAGGAGATACTGTTTCTTTCTTCAGTCTTATAAGTTGTGTTTTGAAGAAACATACAAACATGAAGATGCATACAAACATGAAGAATTGAGAAATTAATAACCAGATGCACAGAAGTATTTAAACTTGTACCTTTCCCAGTTGACTATTTCTACTAAAATCCTCAACTACCTAGAGGTATTCACATATTTAAGTGCTTGAACAAAACAAAAGATATATGGCTTGGACCACAGTAAAATTATGCAACAGGGTTTAAACTGTAGTCTTTTAAATCCCAGAGTATTTATTTTAGGAATAAAATAACCACTTATAAAGTAAGTGTTTTTTAAAGTAAGGTTTTTAAAACACTAATGTTAGATATAAACCTGTGCAGCCACAAGCACACCCTGCCCAGTTTGTTAAAGGAAAAAAGTGCTCTAAACCAAGATCATGTATGACAAATTTCAGCCTTTTTACTTTTTATGGTTGTCGTTATGAACACCTGAATATAGTGGTTTATAATGGTTCCTCTGACAGGCTGTTATAACTTCAATGGCACTAACAATACTACTATAATTAGTGACTTTTGTATTATGTTAACAAATGCCAGAGTGTGCTACCAGTCTTCCAGATGACTTACCCAGGTTTTAATTAGTGTCTATCTTTCTTTTATTTGTGGAGACATACACTTACTAAAATGAATCAATGCTTTGCACCATGTACAGGTCAAAATATCCACCTGTCAAGTGGGTTTAGAGCTGTATGGAAGGAGAAAACTACTTGCGACATTTTATTAATGGAACAGATTGCATATTTCTCCAAATAGAAATGGGAGGAATTGTGTGACAGATGGATCAAAACCTTCCCGTTGTTGAAAACCAACAGATGAGACAGACTTATCTTACAACACTAGCTGGATAGCAAGATGTTGATTAACTAGACCTGAATGAATCTTCTGCCCCTTGGCTCTGAACGTTCATAAGAGACTAATGTAGAGGATGATTTTTCTGTATCATACTTTACATCTTATCAATATGGATGTGGTGTGTAAGTGTGTACATGTTTGTATACATATGCATGCATACATACCAATATAGACATGCACGTTAAATTACCATTGTAAAATCACTACATTTTTTATTTTAATTTCAACAGCAAATTGGTTCATAATCCATTGAAGTTGCCTGTAACAAATGCCTGAGTATGTGCAGTGTCAATACATCTATGTAAGAATGATAGTCTCTAAATTAGTATAAAGTGTTAGCTATTAAAGATTTAGAACCTTCATTACAAGGCTTTTATTAACTTAATCTTACTAAACGAGAATTTACCAGCTCTTGAAACACCTATCATAGCCATTGTACAATACACAGAGAAGTGCACTTATGTAGAGTGCAACTGGAAAAGCACGATTCGTTTAAATAAATTGCTAACTACACATGAAGCATTACTGCTTACATCCCACTAAGAGTTATGCAGCGCTTCACCTAATGGATCTCTTCACAAAATCATGGGAATGTCACTCTTTTTTAGTGTCTCTGTGAGTTCAGGAAACTTCACCTGTTGGGACACATCTCATGGATTTCAAAGGCACTGTTTGTAGACCCTAAAGTTAAAGAATGCTTTTGATTTATTTATTATTTTTTTTTCACTTTTTTGTATGTAAAATAAATATACCACATATAAGGAACTGTCATTTACTCATGAAAAAGCAGGCCAAGATTTTTGCTACAACTAAAATAAGAGAAACTCAAAGAAGCTGTTGATTCACTAATGTACATTCAAGAAGCAATGTCATCGAGATCTTGGTGAAGGAGGATAGCCAAATAATACTCAATCCTCCAGGAGAAATGTGGCAGATGAACCTAAGTGTAAGGACTGATGCCTTTGTATGCTCTAAGGAAAAGCAATAGAAGTGATAAAAGCACTGAAACAGTTCACACGTTCTGCATTGGAAGATGAATTATATGCATAATGTGTGTTTTTAGCACAGTCAAGTTAAGGGCTTGACACTGTGTAAAAATTTGATGGTTTGTTACACAGAAGTCGTAATAGTTCCTCCTGGTCTTAAAATCTCCACATCTGGCATTTATTCCCAAAGAACTGTTCTTGTGGGATGCGTGTTTCTATTTCTGTAATGGAGAGAAGATGGTGAAAGAAAGCGGCTCGTTGCCAACCTGAGGGTTCACAGGGTGATTTGCATAATACAAATCGGTACCATGAAGACTTCAACAGTTTAAGTCTTTAGCTGTTCATAGTAGTGTTCCATTTATTAGGTCTCTCTTTTTCTTTTTTTTTTTTTTCAAAGAACAGGAGGACATTTGGTAGAGGATTTCTTAGCCTTTGTCTTCCCAGGAAACAGTAAAATGCTTAAAGAAGTGTTAAGGACGTGACATTGTTAAGGTGCTGTAAGATGTTCCTGTGGCTTGTTTCAAGACTATTTGGGGCTTTCCAGAATATTGCAAGACAACAGCCATCTCCAGGTCTGTGAATCACATCTTAAATTATCTTTGCATTAAGTTGTATCACAGTGATACAGGAATTGATGGCAACCAGTTATGAGGCAATTCCTGTAACAAAAAAGTTAACTCCACAGAAAATTACAGATACATTAGCAGACACTAGTGCAGCAATACCTCCTCACAGCACTCTAAATTGCATGAAGTAGTTTATGACCTCTAGGCTTTTTCCTTCCCTTTTAACTTTTTATGCTTAATAAAAGTTGTACTCAAACTGTTACACTGGCTTAGAAAATAAGAAATTAATTATGAACACCCCATTTAATGCTGGAAGAGTACAATGTCCACAGTTTCTTTAAAGCATCAGTGAGGTAATTTCACTACTGCCAATTGAACATTTATACAGAACACATCTAAATGTGCTCAGTCAATGAATCCCTGGAGTGTTTCTGCTTCATTAACTGTTTACATGGTGACCTCAGTAGAAAGGTTTTAGCCTGATGAAAAGTCTGCTTCACATAATGCCTCAGGCAACAGAGGAATAGGTTTCTGTGATTTTTTGTTATATACTCAGAATTTAGAAGTAACACATCAGCTTGCCTAATACTGCCACATTAGCCACCACATCATCTTTTCTTGTGTTAACCTCTTGACAAATTCTGTAATGCTGTAACAGACATAACAACGTGTCCCATCTCCAGTGCCGTCCATCTTCCATCGGCCAGGGTCAGGTATTTTCAACGATGCTCCATGGTTATATTTCAAGCATCCATAATCTCAGACTTTGCATTTCAATAGACTAACTACTTCACTCTCTTTTAATGGTGCTGTTATTTGCCCTATCAATCACAATGTCAAGGAAGCCCGTGATATTTACATTTTATGACACTGTCTTCTGAAGTAACATCTTCTAACTCAGCACAAAGTGGTGAGGAACTACTTACCTTACAAGGACTGTACTTTGGTTCACAGAAATAACTCCCAGGAGATCAATGGCTGTCCAAATCATTACCCTGGATATCCCACAATGGAGTTTTTCAGAGCAAATAACACTTATTCATCTTCTGCTCGTACACAACAATATGGATAAATAAGTGACATAAGTTTAAATTTCATGATATGAGATAGCATTTGACAGATGCATTCCAGCTATCCTGCAACTCACAGTAACTAAACCAACCTTCACAATATTGCAGTGGTTTTATTCTGCAATCAAAAGGCTGGCGTATCTTTCTGTTGATGAGATAAAACATTGGATCTTTCATTGTCCTGGCAGACAATAATAGCATAATAACAACTAAACATATGTGGATGACAAGTTCTCTTTTTTCCTTTTTTTTTTTTTTAATAGTTAAGAAAAGCTAGATTATTCTGAATATCAGAAGGAAAATCTTATTTTTGGCAAGGTCTATTAAATATGCATAATTATCTGAAGAAGTCACTAAAGACTTCATTCAAGGCTTTACTTCATTTTAAGATGCCCACTTCATACTGCAAGTTTTATCTCTTTCCCCAGAGACACTCTTCACACAGAAGCATAGAAGTTATAGGCTGTAACTGGAGAAGAGCTAGTTTTGCCCGCTGTAAACATACCACTGCTCACTACGGCACAGTTGTTAGGAATGTTATGTTGTACGATATTAAAAACCGTGAGTAACCAGCTTCTGCTGCATTTTTGCATGCAACTTCGATATGCAGCAAGAGGAAGATGTAGAGCCCCACAGCAGCCCCACACAGCCATTTACACAGCATGGATTACGCAGTCCCCTGCACAAACACACGCTCCTGGCTCAGAGGTCCCTTTAGCAAACTTGCAGTGAGTCCCTGCAATGCTTTTGTTGAAGGTTACTTTCTTGTAAATTAATCTGTATTCCCCCTCAAGGACCATATTTCTATGGAAATCTGCTACTTGGACAGATTCTAACACAATAGTACCCTGCAGTAGTTCAAGCAGTGTGGCTTTTACAGCTATTAAAAGAAGGTTTCACAATGTAGGAGAACAAAGTGAAGATGAGAAGATATGTTGGAAGAGCTCCTTGGGTAGTGTAAACGGGAATAATTCCATGTATTTTGAATCTGTAATATCAACCAGTACTGGCTTAGGAACCAGTCATTGAACAGTAAACCTTGTGGTTTATTTTAGGAGTATCTCTCTCTGTGGGTCTGTTTCTGCCTGCCACTTTCTCTTCTTATTATTATTTTTAAATCTCAAAAAGATTTAAATGAACAAAAAGAAAAGTTCATTCAATAAATTATATTTTATGTCCAGGGAAAAAAAATAATTAATTAAAGCCTCTTAATTTGAAGAAACTGAAAGTATGAAAATGTCCCCGACTAACTAAAATATTTCCTTCTGCCTGAAAAAGGTTTTCTTTTCCATTTCAATTTAAAAGAAAAAAGATATTTTTTTTCAAAGCAGTAAATTGAAGTGTAGTTTATCAACATTTTTTCACGTTTTAATTTTTAATTTCTTTTTTTCCATACATTTAAAATGTTTCCTAAAAGTAACCTACATTAATTGATTGTAAATACCAGCAAGTGCCATTTCTTAAAAAAAAAAAAAAAAAAAAAAAAAAAAGTGAAAAAATCAGTTTGAAGGAATATGTTGCCAAGCTTCTGAGGCTGCATCACGTTGGTCACAGTTATTATATTACAGATGGCACTTTCCATCTATCCTCTGACAAAGTGCAAATGAAGAATGTTTCATTTAGGTCTGCCATGTAGATGAAAAGTCAGAAAACAGATTTTTATTTTCCTTTAACTGTTAAAAGACATATCTTTACGAGAAGAGGAGAGGAGAGGAGAGGAGAGGAGAGGAGAGGAGAGGAGAGGAGAGGAGAGGAGAGGAGAGGAGAG
>JANHFX010005330.1:0-40467 GCA_027560015.1 Chloroceryle amazona
TTAACACAACCCTTTTTTTTTTTTTTTTTAATGGGGCAGATCTAGGGCAACCTATTCCCAGTCAATACCCTGGTGCAGCAGGCTCTGAAGGCTTTAATCGCTTGTGTATTCCTTCCTCTCCACCTGTGTGAGGCTATGGAGCCCCAGCACCCTCTGCCCATGACCTGTGTATGCATCCCAGCAATCCCCTGCTTCACTCCAGGGCTCAGAGGCCAGAGCATCATCCAGAAAAGTGTCAGGCGGGTTGTGTCCTCCCTTTGTAGAACAGTCCCAGCTGCTCTATCACAGCAGGTCACAGGGTTTTGAATGTCCACACACAGACTTGAGCTTAGGCCAGAGCAGACTCCGCATCTGGGAAGCCACAAGCTCTGGCAGTGCACAGAAGAGCTGCTTTCCTTTGTCCCTGGTGGGAGAGCCATAGGCCAAGAATATTTAATTTACTGAAATAATTAATACAGGAGGGCTGTGTGTACAGTGTTATAGCTCACTTCTGTAGTTCTGTTTGCACCTGGACTTCCTCCACAGACCTAATGTGAGTGCTTGCAGCTCTAACCTTGTGCATCGCCTCTTTGTAGTGGGCATGCAATGCAGAGAGCACCCAAGGCAGTGAGGGGATGTGGGGATGTCCCCTACACATTTACACCTCCTTCTGTTTGGTGTTGCTTCTTAATTTCCTGAGCTCAGCTGCTAACCCTGAATCTAGCACTTCAGAGCAAACATTGGATTAAAGATCAAATATAGAAATAAAGTGGGAAACCAAAGATCTTAGTTTGATTTGCAGAGCAGAACCCCCAGATGCATCCTCCCATGTCTCCTCTGCCCAGAGCCTGTGGCTGTTCTCCACCATCAACATGCTTTGTCCTCAGCAGCTCACAGTGCGTCAAGGACAATGGTGGAGCAGACTCACCTTGGTTATGTGCCAGCACAACACCCCAGGAGATCACTAAAAAGGTGGAAGGAAACATAAAGATGAAAGTTGGCTGTTAAAAGGCAGCCCAGGTACTGGTGGCATTTCCCTGCACAGGTTCTGCTCTCTCGATGTCCAGCACTTGGCAGCCTGGCATGTTGGGCTTATCTCCCTGTGACACCCTGGCCTGTTTTCTGAGGAGATGGCTCATCTCCATCTGCTTTTAACTGCTTTGTTTCAAAGAAAAATGTTACTCCTGTGTATGGCTGAAGATTTAGCACTTTATACTGAACTCATAGAGGATCAAGGTGTTTTAGATTTGATGGGGGATGGGATGCCTCCCCCAGTGCTTCAGTCTGCCAGAGAGCAAAAGTCCTCAAATGAGAGTCTATGGGATGGCTCTGAGGCACCCTCTCTCTGGGCTGCCCATGGGGCCATGGGTGCAGCTGTATCCCTCCAGGGCTGTGGGTACAGTGTCCCCCCATGCCACCAGCTGCCACGCAACCTCTCAGCAATTCCTCCTGAAACCAAGAGAGGCTGCACCACTCATCCTACCACTTGCTGCCCAAACTGGGGCAAACCCATATGTTTCTCTTGTCTCCTTGCTCTGGCTGCCCACCTAAGGGGACAGGAGGATGTCTGTGTGTCCTGGGGCCTGAGGTTGAGTGCTGGCGCAGCTCTGCCCACTCCATGGCTGTGCACAGCAGCTCCTGCCCTGCCTGCACAGTGCTGGCCAGGGACTGGCCTTGTTCCTGGTGCCTGGAGGTGTGGGCAGCTCGGGGTCACATCCCCTCTCTCTGCTCCCCCTTGCCAATGGGAAACGATCCTCACCCTGATCCCTCTGCTGCAGGCAACAAGTTCTCGCCCTGCCACGCCGGAGTGCTGCTGCTGTGCGTCTGGGCATACGCCCTGATGTTTGCCACAGCCCCCTTGGCCGAGTGGGGCAGCTATGGCCCCGAGCCCTATGGGACAGCCTGCTGCATCACCTGGAAAGCCTCGAGCAGGGAGGCCACGCTCTACATCCTTGCCCTCTTCATCTTCTGCTACCTTCTCCCCTGCCTCCTCATCCTCATCTCCTACTCGCTGATCCTCTGGACGGTGCGCGTGTCCCGGAGAGCCGTCAGGCAGCACACGTCCCCGCAGCGCAGAGTCCGCAGCGTGCACAGCCTGATCGTGAAGGTAGGGGGGGGCTCACGGTGCTGCAGGGTCTCGGGGTGCCCCTGCCCCATGGGCAGACTAACATGGCAGGGCCTCTCTTGCCAGGCTGTCTGCTGCTCCCAATGGATTCTCCAGGTGTTTGTATTAGTCTGGGTAATAACATGTTTCTCCTCATTTATAGCTGTCAGACAGAGGAGTTTTCCTTTTAAATTACGCTGGAAAAGATCATAAAAGAAGCTTGCATGAGTCATTGTTCCCCAGACTACAAGCTAATACTATAATTTACCAAGGACATGTCAAAAAAAAAAAAAAAGTGGATACCCTTTAAAAAAAAACCAAACAAACACAAAAGAAAACAGCTTGCAAGCCTGGCCTTGAAGGAAACATTCAAGTCTGCTTAGAGGAGGGGGGTGTGAGCATGGCCTGTTGCCAGAGCCTCTCGTCTGTTCTGCACATAGGTTACTGCAGGAACTTTGGGTGCTGCCAAAAGGCTGTTGGAGTCCAGTGCTGGCCTGGTCCCAGTGGGGCTGCTGGGTGCTTTGTACCCATCTGCTGCAGCAGGCTGAAGTAATCCTGGAGTTTTCCATGTGGGAGGGGGTGTGAGTCACTTGAAGTGAGTGCAGGTTTATGCACCCATGCTGGGATGTGCTGAGTTGCTGCCCTGGTGCCTGCCTCCCCTGTCTGACACCCTGATGCTCCAGTGTGATGGGTTCAGAAGGCTGAGCACCTCTCCCTGGGGGTGTGACCGACTGCTCAGGGACCTGTTGCACAAGGCTGAGTTTGGGGGGGGGATCATTATCCCTCATTGTGCCATAGGAGGCTCACGGCACTGCTATCTCCATTTCCTTCTCTTCCAGCTGAGCATTGCTGTGTGCCTGGGGTTTCTGGCTGCCTGGACCCCCTATGCGGTTGTTGCGCTGTGGGCAGTCCTGGGTGATGCCAGCCAGGTGCCGGCACTGGCCTTCGTGCTGTCAGCTGTCTTTGCCAAGTCCTCAACACTCTACAATCCCCTGGTGTACCTGCTCTTCAAGCCCAACTTCCATAAGTTCCTCTCCAAGGATGTGGTGCTCCTCCAGGCCATCCGCACCATCCTCTGCTGTGGCTGCCCAAGCGCCGCCCTCCAGCCCTTCCCATCCCCAGGCTTTAGTAACCGCCCTGGGACTTGCAGAAACTGTGATGATACTTTTGAGTGTTTCAGTAACTACCCCAAGTGCTACAACCACCCCAAGGTGCCCAGCAGCTCACCCCGGCACAGTCCCCTGGCTATCCTGGCTGATGGAGCTGCTTGCCAGCCAGGCCTGAAGAGGACGGTGCAGGTGATGGTGCTTGTCACACGGAAGAGGTCAGGCCTGGCTGCTGCAAACGTGGTGGGGGATGCTCTGCCATCAGATATTGTGAAAGACCTTCTCTGAGCCCAGCTGTGTCCTACCAGCACACTGGAAGACAAACCCGAATGCATTTCTCTCACCTATGTGTCTGATGGGTCCCCAGCAAGTTCTGCAGATGAAGTGATGTGAAAATTTAAGATCAGTCTTGCCTCCCTCCCTGGTTTGGCTCTTGCAACTCTGAGCCTAGTCTTTGCACTTGCAAACAAAAAAAACCCAACCAAACAAAAACAAAGACCCCCTAGTGCCTGAAATCTTCCCGGGGTGCAAGTCCAGCGTGCAGTTTCTCCTGTGGCTTGCTCTCTGGGCCCTTGGCCTTTGTTTTTCCATCCTGGTGCTCTGATGACCAAGTAGGAACTTGGTTGTCTTAAACTGTGCCTGGCAGGGAGAGCTGGGGCCAGGAGGCATCAAGAGGCATCCTCCTCCCAGTGCCAACTCCTACAGCGCCCACTGACCATGTCCTTCCCCGCTGGGGAGCAGGACCACACCACTCAGCTACCTCACTTGGGATTATGAAGCATCTTTATATACCTCGAGAGAGACAACTCTCTGTGCAGGCTGGGTTACCTCACTCCCTTGACTTGAACACAAACCCACCACCATCCTATAGATTGAAATGGGAGCTTGTCTTTAAAGATTTTGGGTTAAATAATCCCAGTGTGATTAATAGCAGTTCCAAGTTGTGCTCTCCAGGCAGGGGATATCAAATCTGTAGCCGAGCACCATCCTGGAGCTGGGGCTGTGGCCACAGGGTCTCTCCCAGCAGCTTGGACAACTGGGCAGCTCATGCACGGGCACTGCTGTGCAGGGAACAGCTGCCCAGGCTACTGCAGCCCTTGGGCTTGTAGTTGGTGTTTGGAGATAAGTGTGGGCAGGTCACCCACGGGAAGAGACCGGGATGAAAAGGACCAAGAAGCTGAAGAAGGGCCTGTTGCAAAGCCATTGACAGAGCAGCCCCCACATTCTGTGCTGCACCAGTGCAGGGCAGGCTTGCAGCAGTCTCTCTCCAGCAGCAGGCTGGCAGCCCCGTGGTGAAGCTCACCTGGGGCTGAGCTCTGGGGCTCCCCACCCCCAGCACTGAGCTGCTCGTGTGCCCAGCCTTGGACACAGCGGGAGCTGGTTTTGCTTTGCAGAGGCTGATTGATTAACACAGCCAGGCTGCTGAGAGAGGTTGGTTATGCCCCCCAAAATTAAAAGATGAATTCAAGGTCAGATGAGAAGAGTCAGTAGCAGAGGTGGGAAACGTGCTGCTCTCCAGCACCCAGACAGCCTGTTACTCCTGGGAGTGCTTTACATTGTCTCTGGTTAATGAACAAACCCATGCCACAGCCCATCATTGCCAGAGCTGCAGCAGTAAATCGTGGACATCCTAAATGGAATAGTGAACCATTTTCTGCCCTGAGTGCTGGGAAACAGCTGGTCACTGGCTGTGCTCTGCCTGCCAGCTCTGCCTCTTCTGCCGCAGCTCTGCCAGCTCTGCCTGTAAGCCAACCCCAAGCTCTCCCTCCTTCCTCCCTCTTCTCAGTATCTACAGAAACTGTTATTTTTAGCAGTCGCTCCCAGACACAGGTTGTATCACTGCCTTTTCTTAGCACAGACAGAGCAGCAGCCTCCCTTCCCAGGACACCCAGCACTTCACAGAGTCCCATAAGCTGCAGGGCTCTGCAGAAACCCAGAGGGGCAGTTGTGCTCCCAGGGGGAGGCTGCAGGTGCCCACCACTGGACATCTAAGTTACAAACTTGGTACCACTCAGCCTAGACTTTCAAAACAGCAAGGTTCTTGGCCTTGATGTTATGGCCAAATTCCGGTGCAGATGGCACCGGGGCTGGTGTGAGCTCTGTGGTAGGGAAAGTGGTTGCTGCTTGCAGAGGCACCCAGTGAAGCAGTGCAGGGCACTGGGGCACAGGTGGTCCTGCCCTTGCTTTCCCTGTGTGTGCCATCAGTGCAGGCTGCTGCTGCACAGCTCTCCCTAGTGCCCAACAGCATGGCCGTTGTGGCACCTGCTTTTGTCCCTTGGTCATTTCCACGTAGCCACTTTAACTAGCAGTTTTCTCATGACAGGACAGGGCCTGTGACGTGAGAGGATCATCGATACCTCTGGGGTGCATTTGCGTCTTCCTGGGATGGTTTTGCCCATGTGTGATACCTGCAGATGCAGATGGTTGGGGCAGGACAGGGTTTTATGAGCAAGAGCCAAGTAATAACTGAAAGGCCATATGGGGAGCAATGTTCCTGCATTCGATTCCTACTCCTGCTATGCAAAAATCCCTCACACAACCCAAAGATGTGCAATATTTGCAAAACACTGCCAACAAAGGAAAATTAGGACAGCTAGTGAAGAGAAGACAAAGTTTCCAACGTGGGTGCAGGTTTCTAGGAAGCCCATTCACTGCCTGGCTCAGGGCACGGCTGCTCAGCCCCCTCCCACCCCACAGTGCCAGGCGCTGCTCCCTGTACCCTGTCCCAGGCACCCTGGCACATGAAGGAATCATAAGCTCTCGGTGTCTCTGCTGACTGGTCATTGTGTGCTACAAATTGTACATTTTTAAAATAAATTCCCTCATGTAAAACTGACATTTGGCTTGGTTCAGTTGTGTGTTAGTGGCCACGCTCTGGGGTAAATGGAAACATTGCTGCTGTGCGTGGCCAAGGCGAGAGCACGGGTGGGTTTGCTGCTGTGGGCGTGCAGTCAGCCCATAGGTCAGGGCATGGGGACTCGGGGCAAGCAAACCTCTCCCTCCCCAGCAACCAACCTTCCTCCTGCCAGGATGAAGCAGTGATGGTGCAGCCGGCATTGCACAGGCTGGGGCACCCACCTCAGCCAAGCCCCAGCTCTACCTGCTGCCCATGGCCACCCTGGGAGAAGAGGAACCTCCAGAACTGTGGCCAAGGGCTGATTTCCCACCAGAGGACATTAACACGAAGGGCTGCTGCCATCTCCTGGGGGCTCTCGAGGCAAGGCCACCCTGGGATAGTCAGAGGCCAAGGATGTGACCCCAAGCCAGGCTGCAGCTTCAGGCTGTGACAAGCTCTGGGGACAGTGTGGTCCAGCCACTGAGGTAGTGTGAGATCCCTGCTTACCAGCCCCCCTGGCCTGCTGCTCTGTCCCCGCCTAGCTAAAAAATACCAAAAATCACCTACGGGAGATAGGAAAAAAACCAACCTACATATCCTCCTTGTCCTTTATTACTCCAGGAAAACCCCAGGTCAATGTCTTTAGTTCAGCATGAGACTGCAGACCCTTGTGAGCCCATCCTGCCGAGGGTGCTTTAATCTACATTCGCAGAGACGCTCCAGCTGCGCCGTGTCCAGGCAGCGGCATTGCAGCCACACAGCAAATTCCCCGACAATTTAATTATCTCTGGGCACTGCGGCCTGGCCAAACAGCAGGGCCAGGGTCCCTCCCCAGTCTGACCCGGGCTGTCCAAACCCAGGTGCTCCCACCTGCAGGCCCTGCCCTGAGCATAGACCATCTGGTGCTGATTCAATCAGTGTCCCCAGCTGCCACCAGTGACCTGCAGACAGGAGTCCCCACCTCCTCCCGTATGAGGGCAGTTCCTGCTGGCGTGAGTCTGCAAGAAGGATGGTGGCTTTGCCCTGTGGAGCTGAGGTAGGCTCTGTGCTGGCTGCCGCGGTGGGGTAGGAGGTTGCTGGTTGTGAGGATTGATTTCTCTAGCTTTGGGTGCTGCTGTGGCATGGTCCTCAGCTCTGAGCTGGCTGGGAAAGGGGTTGGGGGTTGCAGGGCTGTGTGGCTGCTTGGAGTGAGCCTGGTGCTGGTGCAGGGCACAAGCCAGGGCTGTGTTGGTGGGGGCTTGGTGCCTGGCAGGGGTGCTTCAGTTGCTGTGTTTCTTGCTTGGTGCTGGCCAAGTGAGAACACTTGTGCCTTTTAGCAGCAATGGTTTTATTTCCAAATGGTCATTGTATTCCAAGTTCAGTCAGCCTCCTGAGTTTGAAGATGCTGAGGCAAGTGCAGACACGTGTGCTCCATTGATCTATACATTACCAATATGTAGTTACTAAAAGCTCAACCTGAGCCAGAAAACCTGCAGCCAGAAATCTTTCTCTAGGAGAGAGATTCCTTCCTGAGGGCAAGCTGGCAGAGGCCAGCTGCAACCATAAGGCAGTTTCAAAAGGTAGTTGGCCTATTCTGGGATTATTTTCTTCCCACATCGCCCATGACTTCACATCAATCCATGTGATAAGATCACTTTGGTACTAACCCGATTGTATAGGGCAGTAACCCCCGAGATTTCTGTGCTTCTCCACTGACTGTCCCATCTGGCTCATGGTGACTCTGTTAATAACCCACAAAACAGCCGCATTTCCAGGTACCTTCTTTTTGCTGCCTTACGTTGAAAGGTAAGCAGGGAGTGATGTGCTCCTGCCCCTTCAGGGGTGGCAGGGGAGCCATGTGTCCTAGGAAAGGGAAAATAGGGACTAAGGCGACTGTCAAGGAAAGCCAGTGAAATTACAAATGCTTGTGAAAATCCATCACTGACATCATTGTAGAAACATCTTCCAGTAGCTCCAAACTATGGAGGTTAATGTGTAGTCCGAGGGGAAAATGAAGCTTTGACTCCAAGCTGGGACAAGTGGTGGGCACCTTCTGAAGTTTTAGTGCAGTTGTTTTTAAAACACCCTCCCCTCAACATTCCTTCTGCTTAATTGCTTCAGAGTGATTTCATCACTTCTGGCTGTGGTGTTTAATTGAAGGTATTAATCTCTCCCAGCTGGTGGCTCTCAGCTGTTATTGGCTTCTCCACCAGCAGGACCAGCCTCCCCAGCACCTCCATGCTCTGGAAGGTCCTGCACAAACTTGTTGAACTCCTGTTCCAATTTAAAGTGGGTATCACTGACAACAATTCTATCAGCTCAAATCAGAGCTGCCCTCAGCCTTCGCCACTACTCCAAGTAATGGCCAGTGACACTTTGCACCCAGATCCTTTGTACCTCCAAGATCAGTGGTGGCACAAAGCCAACACTGCATGTTCCCCTCTGCTGTCTGTGCCCTCTCTTGTGGCCCTGTTTTTGTTTTGTTTGTTTGTTTTTTCAAAGATTGGGCAGCTCTAGCCACTGTTTGTACCACTGACCTTTAAATACAGCCCCACGGGTGGAAACCTCCTCTCTGGGGTGGGTGACCTCAGCTACAGACTGCCCAGTCAATGGGAAAAGATGAAGGGTGTTTAACAGGCAAAACTCACAGCCCTGGCCTTTCTGAAGGTTAATCTCCTGAAGGTAGCTAATGACAATTGCTTTTGGTCCTTTTATGGCAGCTTTTAGATTAGGCTGTAGACACAGCCTGTAGGTGCTTTAATGTTTAAAATAAATGAGTGTCTCTTGGTGTGGTGGAGTTAAAAATAACATCTTCATCATGGTGAAATGAAGACAGGGAAAGCTGGAGTTGTTTGCTTGCATTTGGCTGGTGACTCATGAGCAGGCTGGGGCCTGGTCCAGCTCTCGGGCACCCAGGGCAGAGGTGGGACAAAGAATGTGCAGGTTGGATGTAAACCAGGTCCTGTGGTAATGATCCCTTCATCTGGGACTGTCGTGCAGCTGTCTCGGGATGCAGGGTGCCTCCAGCCATGTCACTCTGAGGGGGATGGGAGTGGTGATGCTGTGCCTGCAGGAAGGACATGCTGGAGCTCCACCACATGCTCTGTTGTGTCTCATGGGTAGGACCTGGGAGCTCTCCCTGGCTGAGCGTCATCCGGTCGCCGTGTGGCAGCCCTGCCCAGAGGGACGGGTGGTTGGGTGCTGGCCCAAGCCCCGAGGCAGGACCATGCACTGTGCAGCTGGCCCGGTGGGGGATGCAAGGGAGGGGGCAGGCAGGGGCATCCCCTCCTGCCTGGCAGAGGGGTTGCTGGCAGGCTGGCTAGTCTGAGTGTACTTTGAGTAGCCCCGAGAAATGAGCAGCTCAGAGGGGTCTTTGCAAGGGGGATTTTTGACTAATAGGGAAACTGAGGCACGGAGCAGACCTGTGAGCTGGCAGTGGTGACAATGCAGAGCAGGTTTGCTGTCCTCTTGGGCAGTGAAACCCGGTGACAGTCCCTGCTGTCCTGGGGAAGAGGCTATGCAGGGTGTTCTGCCTCTTCTCCCACAGTATGGCAGGGCCAGCAGACATCTGCTGGGGAAGGTGACCAGTGGGGTCACCTCTACCTGGTGCAGGGATCACCTCTACCTGGCATGACCTGCCAGGAGATGGAAAGGGGTTCTGCTGCCTGCAGCCCCTGCTGTGGACTGGCTGTGTCACAGCCATTCCGTAGGGACCCTGTGTGCCCATGATGGGAGCAGAGCCACTGTTGAAAACACCTTTTTTTCTTGCATTCTGTGAGCAGCTCTGTTGCATCCTTAATCAGGCCGGGTTGCTGAGCCTGGGGAAATGCCCCCTTGCTGCCAGCACCCCAGGAGCAGCTGGGGAGTTCTGGTGACTCCACTCCTGGGCCAACATCGTGCCCACGGCCACATCACCAGCACGGAAATGGGGAGATGGGTCTGTGCTCGGCTCTGCCTGCCAGTGGGAGCTTTTGAACGCCCTTCTGCACTGCGGGTGATGGGTTTTGCCACCAGCAGCCAAGGCATCTTGTCATGGGCTAACGCAGGCTGTGGGAGGGGCTGGAAGAGGGGAAAAGTAACTTCTGGGAGCTGTGCTCTGGACTCCCCCTGCCTCTCCTTTGCATGGCTCCGTACTCGTCAAGAAAGAGCCGCTGGGTTTGTTGTCTGGCAGAACTTCAGGGCTCTGTGATTAGGAGCATCTGCATTGTACTTCCTGGTGGCTCCATATTTAAAGGAGCAATAAAAATCGAGTTTGCACTTGCACAAAGTTCACAGATGATGCCAAGTCAGGATGGGGCTGCTAGTACTTGTGGAAAAAGGAGTAGAGTTTAATATTAGTCTGACAAAATAGGAAATTATCTAAAGTAACTGCAGGTCAAGTCAATAGGAGAGTTTTTCTTTTCTAAGCATGTTACTTTTAAGGGAAGAAATCCAAACTGTGAAATGGCTGTCACAGAAAAGTCAGTGTATTGATAACTGAATATGGAAGTTGGTCACTGAAATAATGGTAGAAACTTCTTCCATGGGTTTCAAAATAAGGAAGTTAGTGTGTATTTTGGGAGAGAACAAAGCTGTCTTAATTTCAAGCTTTGAAAATTGCAATATTCTAATAAGCTTTAGAACGGTTGCTTTTAAATTAAACCATCCAAATTTTCTTCAATTTAATTGTGTCAAAGTGATTTCATTAGTTCTAGCTATATCAGTTAATTGCTTCGATTTAATTTGTAAAATGATTCCCAGCACAAGGCTCTCATTAGATGTGGGAGCGCTATCGCTAATTACCAGCAGAGGGCAGGAAACGATCAATTTGTTTGGATGGAAGTCATGGAGGGGCTGCTGATCTACTGGTCTCGATTTATTTTGCAGGAGATCTATTTCACTGGAATAATAGAAATTGGAGGCTATTTTATATTTCAGCACAGCCATGGCTTAACACTAAGCCCAGTGTAATAGTATCTAGAACAACATGAAGCTCCCAGAGACCTCCCAGCCAGCTCCTGGGCTTAAATGGTCAAGATGAGAAACTGAGTAAGGCTGACGGGTAGCTAAAATGTAATTGCGTCTACTGTTGTCTAGAACAGTGAAGAAAAAGTCTGATTTTTACAAAGACCCCCCCTCCTGTAAGGATAAAGCGAGCACTAATTGCTTTCCAGTCAATGCCAGAAGCTGAGTTCATGCCCCAGTCAGACGCCCAGCAGTGTGTGCTTTGGCTCCGCGAGTAGCAGAGAGAAGCTCTTTCAACTACTGGGGAGGGGAAAGGGAAGGGGGGAGTCCTATAGCAAGATGCATCATTTTGGAAAAACTACACGGACAACCCAGGTATAGGATGCTAAATACATTCTTAAAGCTTTATTCCTCCCAGCAGGTAAGCAGTTGATTAAAAAAACTTAGTAGCAAAACTAGACCAAAAATGTAAGTCTCACACTTTGAGAAACAAGCATGTGCACTGGCATGTCAGATTTACTTGCAGAGCTACAAACCACATTTCAACAGTGAATATGGAAATGACTCGGGAGGAATTTGGGTTGGCAGCGAGAGCAAACTGCTGCCCGTGTCACCACGGCAAACGCGCAACAAACACCGCGACTCTGCTTGGGGCTGGGCAATCGGCACGCGGAACGGGCCCTGTAGGGACTGTGGAATGATGCTGTGGATTTTGAAACGGTGTAAGGAGAAGAGAAAAATCATATTAACAACAGGACAGCTTTGTGAAAGCTGTCTGGCACTTCCCAACCAAGGCTGCTTCAGCAATGTGAGATGTTAACCTTTCTGTACCCGTGTTAGATTTTGTAGACTCTGCTTTTGTTTTCAGTAGAACTTAAAAATTCCACTAGTGGCTTCTGGAGTGTTAGAGACGCTTCAGGAATTAGGCAAAACAAAAGCTGCTGTTTTCTAAGGTTTGAAGCTGAAGTGCCAGAGAGGAGCAACTGCAACTTACAGAAACCCAACTGCAACTGGCTTTAGCCAAAGAAAATACATTAAAACTACAATTTCAGATGCAGTTTTGTACTGTCATACAATCCCTCGGCCCCCCAAACCATGCTATAATCAGTACTGTGTATTAGTTACTTCAGCATATAAAAAAAATAAAATCCCATAAAATAGAAATCACAAATTACTTAAATGACAAACCCATTAATTTTTCAGAGGTGCTTCCTTATATGTGCAACATCTGCATTTTGTCATGGTGTGCATCTTCTCCAGATTCATAATGTGCAAATCCCATAAATTATACATTTATACCAGTCAGATTCCCTTACTAGTGCTGAAACAAATTCACAGTATAAACTGTCAAGACTCTTCATGCTGTGAATGAATATATATAGCTATATATATAAAAGTAAAGTGCAATTCATTCTGTTTTGCAGAGTCATACAATGGCTCTGTACTTCAGCGTATGTTTACAGCAGGTTTCAAATAGGAAGAAGACCCCTCCCCCTGTTAAACAATGCCATCATTTCATGGCAGATATTTCTGCTTTTTAACAGGCTTCATGAAATTTGCTATGCTGTAAAATCTGAACGCAAGGTTCTTCATTCAGTCCAGTGCCTGACGCTTCTGGGTTTTCATTGCTGACCAGTACAATCAAGCACAGCAGATCTGCAGTTCTATAGCTAAACATGTAGCAGAAGACATGCCTGAAATCACAAAGTTCACTCTTAGCTCTCCAGCTTTTGTGCAGTCAGACTCTTGATGCTAAAATCCTCTTCCTAGGGATAAACTCATTGTGTTCCTGCCCCACTCTGCTATAGCAGCTCTTGCTCATCATCTTCAGATCCTGAGGGTCCCTGTCGTACCTCTTCATACCATTTGTTTGTCAGGGTTTTCATCTGTATGCGCCCGTTATGCAAGTCCTAATGCAAAAGTGAAGCAGAATGTTTTGTTACGTAGCTACAACAGTTTGTGTGTTAGAGCAAAAGAGAAAGACTAGTTTAACATTTTCCTGAGGAAATAATCTGCTCCTGGTCTCTAGGCATGCAAAGCAATTCTATTTCCTACCAGAAAATATTTATTGAGTGTTCAGTCGGTATTTATTTCCATGGATGACATTTCTGGATGACAGGTATTTTTACCTGTGTTTTCTAGACAGCCCTGCTATGTGGCTTTCAACAATCCTAATGCTGGCTGGACGGCCTGGTTTTGACTCTCACTCCTCTCTTAAGTGTTTCCCAGGGACAGTGAGAAACTTGTGATTCATGTACTTATTTTCCTAGCCTTTGGTTGCAATCTGGATGGCAGCTGTGCTTTTGGCCACCAATTACAAATGGGATACTTACTCTGGCTTCTTGATTCGTTTTTGGTTTTGCAAAAAATGCTTTTACCTTTTGTGAGAAAGTGCTGAAAGAATTCTTTTGAAAAGAAAGGTACCAAAACGAGGGAAAACCAAAACGAGGGAAAACCAGTACCTTTGGGCAGAGGATGAAAATTGAATGTGCACATTTTACACAAAATTATCGACTCCGCAGCAAAAATTCTATGGCAAATTTGAAACACAGTGAATTATGTGGCTAAGGATTCTCAGATTTCTGAGGCATAGGAGTGAATGTGGCATAGCATTTACACCTCTTGGAGCCACGCAGTGTTAAGTTACATGTTCAGTCAGGTGTCATTTTGCATTTACAGCTTCAAAGTCTTGGTCTCCCAGTGTAGAAGCCTTAAAAGTGACAGCTGAAAAGCTGGTGCATATTTCCAAGATTAAAAACTGCACTCTGCAGAAAAATCACAACTCAAAAATTCACAGGACCATGTACAGTAAAAGGCAGGAACTTTGTGTGGCAGCACTTTAAAAACCCTGTGTGAGTGGCAGCAGCATTTCTTAGCAACAGTAGTAGCTAGAAACTCCTGATAGTCTCCACGGTACTCTGCAAGATTAAAGGTGAGTTCAATAAATCCATACACCTTTTAAAGTTTAATTGTGGTAGCCCCAAGAGATGCTCATTTAATCCAACCTGCAATTTTACAGTGCAGCTTTTCATTACAGCTGCTCTCCATATGCACCAGTAACAGATGAGATGGCTCACAGTTCCAACTGCAGAAGCTGCAGGGCTACACTGTGAGCTCTGAATGGTACAGAGTGAAATGACAACCAACTCTACCACAGTATCTTTTCTTAGAGAAAACAAGACAGACTTACTTCTTGTGTGAGTCTCCTTGTGAAGAAAGGATTCAAATACTTGGCATCAAACCACATAAACCCTTTGAGGTCCTGGCGTTTTATGTACTGGGCTTCATATTCCTCCTCGGTGAGCTCGGATAAATGTTCGGATTCTATGGTATTTCCCTAGAAAGATCACAAATATTGGGATAACCTGAGAAATGTGACAGTTGCCCTTCCAGCTTGCTTCAGCCCCATGCTCTGTGCTTTCCCCTCTCAAAACTAATTCCCATGCTGGACCAGTATGGAAACTTTATCACCTCAGCCTACCAGGGCTTATGGCTGTATGAACCTGTCCAACTGCTGATTCCCAGAGCCACTTAGCTTCCCTTTTCATGCTGAAAGTTAAAAGACCTCAAATGTTACATATTTTGTATTGTTACTGTTGCCAAGAACAGATTTCTAGTGTGCAGGTTTTCGCTCGTGAGCTGGACAATGATTTTATCCGGCAAGCAACACTAATGTCATTGTCTCGCTGATAACAAGCCCTGTTATCAGAACAAAACCTACCCCTGTAGTCTTCTATACACACATCCCTATGTGGACAGAATAAGATAATTCTGAAGATGAAAGCCTTTTGAAACCTCACAAGAGGAGCTGTTCTTCAGATCCTACAGAACAATCCCTGCATGTACTGCTCAGTGGTTTGAGGAAAACCAGGCAAATGCTTCAGGATACTTTAGGTACTCCAGCCGTTTGCACCTGAGGCCTCAGACTGGCTGTTGGTTTTCTTCAGCACTCTTGCTCAGCCAGAAATTGTTTTAAAATAAAACCCAGTCAGAGAGGTGCTGCTGTTACCATCTTCTTATGGCCTTTGCTTTGACTTTTTCAAAATAATTTCCATCTGCCTTTCATGATTAATTCATGACTCACACTGTACTAGCTACTTTCCTCCTGCATATGACTCAATCCTGTATCATATGCTTTACGCTTTTGCAGGGGCTACTGTAATTTGTATGGATCGATTTATAATTAGATTCAGTTAAGAGACTATTTCTCCTCTCTTTGTCCAAACAGTTATTTTGTGTAAACACTAAGACAGCTCTGTGGGATATTTCAAAATTACATTGCTTGGCTTTTTCCCTTTGTTTTCATTTTACTTTCCAGTAAAAAGTACTAGTCTTGGAAAATGTAAAAATTAAAAAAACCCAAAACAATGAAAACAAGAGTGTCATCTTCTGAACAAAAACCCCAAACCAACCATCTTCTCTGTCTTGCTAAGATTAATGTCTTTCTTGTTCCTCTTGCGTGCTTTGGAGTCCTCAATGTCAATCAGTCTGATGAGGGGCATGGTTCCTCCTCCCAGCAGCAAAATCGTGAACAGTACGATGATGATTGTTGTTGTCCCAATGAGCTGCCGCTTCTCGATTGGTTCCAAGCCCAGATGGAGGCTGAGGGCATAGGGAATTGCACCACGTAAACCTTACCAGAGAGAACAGTAAACCAATGAAGAGTGAATCAACAGCTACACTGGTCCTCAGCACCCTGATGACAGGAATTTTCCATCTTTAGAAGATTTTTGCAATCCTATGTCCATTTATCTATCATTTGGTTACCACCCTAAAATTAGTCTGAGCTCTTTAGATACTGTTGTTCTAACTGTGAAGTTGAGACCTAGAAAGAGAAGCAGATTCTTTGCAGAAAAGCTTTAGTGGGGATCACCACTGCACAGTCCTCCAGCACAAGGGAGAAAGAGAATCCCCCTATTGCACTGGGGTTTGAGAACAGTGCAAATGTTCAGTTGAGTTTTGCTTCTCAGACGGAAAATTAATTCTTCCCAAAGTAGCCCACACAATGAAAAAGACAAAACATTTTTTTTTCCCATTTCTCTGTGCTTTGAGCTTTAACTTACCGCTAAACCACATGATAAACATCATTTTGGGGGTGATTTTATGGTCACGGAAAAAGTTGAGTAGGTAGGAAAGTGGAAAAATATTCACTGCTCTACCAAACAGAACAAGTACCTGAAAAACAGAAACGAAAGCAGAAAAACCATCTGATGCATCACAGTGGCATCTGGCTCCTCCAGGGTGAGGTGAATACACTCTCTTCACTCACAAGTCTTGCAAGCAGGTGTGCTGCTAAACTATCATAATCTCTCTGCTTACATCAGTGTGGAATTTAGCTTTTTAAACATTTTGTCTGCTTAACTGAAAATAAACCAGTCTTGTCAATGACAGAGACCAGATGCTATTTTACTTATAATAAATAAATGGAACCCAGGAGGCATTCCAGAGAGACCAAGAATTACTTTGGGTAAAAGTTCTCCTCGGTTCAGCTCCTTTAATCATTCCCTTGGCGCGGCAGCTAAGAGGCAATAAGATATTTCTATTGTGTCCCCATGGACCAGTTCCTCAGAGAAAAGGGCCAGAAGCCAAACAAATACACGTAATCGAGTTCCTCAACACTTCCCTGGGTATGGTTATAAAATACGCCACACAATGAAGCAACCTTTTTTTGGGGGGGGGGGGGGCGGATGTACTGTTGATTCAACGGCAAACAATTAACAAATGCAGTGAAAACTTTAACTTAGAAAAGCAAAGGTTTTCACAGTGGCATTACTTTTAAGCTCCATGACAAACAGAGCTTGATAAGGTAAATATCCTAGAATTAGTCAGCAGGATCCTTGAAGGGCTGTGCTGTTTTCCTTTGTGAATCACCCCAGAATTACACAATTTGCATTATGCCTGTGAGGGCAATGCTACAGAGGAGGAAGTGTCACACCTTAGATATATATTAGATAAGGAAGGAATAGATAGGAAGTTGGGTGTAATGCAGGGAGAGCAGTTCCCCGTGCTGACACCACTATCTGTAAATGGGAGATAACAATTCTTCCCTTGAAGACTAAAATATGCTGGAATATGACTGGAAATGGATTCACATTTCCCTCTTTTGACTCTGAAACATACTTTTCATGTCTATATTAAACAATTACAGTAGCAATAGATGTAGGTAACCCCTATGTGAGATGTCACTCTAAGTGCCAATACAGAAAGCTACGCTCAAATACAGAATGGAAGAATTAAGAATGGAGCCAAAGGATGAATACACAGTGGACAAAGCCTGAGTAAGAACTTCCACTGAAGAAGGTGAGCTGAGTGAAGAAGTGATGTATGGACTAAACTGGTTTATGTAAACAAACTGCAGTGATATATGAGAGAGACTCAAAAGCTGTAGTCCTGGAGAGATGAACTAGAGCAGAGTTGGCTTCTAGTTTGCACTGTAGTTTCTATGAACTGCCCATTCACTCAATCATTCATGTGAACCCAGATATGGAAAAACTCATGACTGTTTTTGGGTAAAATAACTACTGGAATGAAGTGGCATGTATAATAACCTCAACAGCTGTTGAGACTTCTTTCACTTTAATAAATCTAATAGGGTCAAAACAAGCAAGATTCTTTTCCTTGTTTTTAATAATCTTATACAGGAGTGCTTCAGAATAACAGGGAACTGGAGTTCCTTAAAGAAGACTGATGTATTTGTACACCAAGTGCTGAGAACAAGAAGAATAATTTCATGCTATTAGTGAGAATTAACTTTGTGCAATATAAAAAATCTTCTTACAAACCTACAGAACATGACTATTCTAAAATACTTTAACTGTCTCCCCCTCCCAATACCAAAACCGCATCTAAACAGGCATGGAAGAAAGTAAATACCTACTATGCACCAGATGACAAAGGACATTTCAAATTTGTGAGGAAAACTAAAAATTGATAGGCCAAGAAATGCAAAAACGCACGTTTCTGAAAGAGAGAAATCACATCTTAAATGAACAATTCTGTAAAACCTTTTCTACTCTTACTTTAAGTTACTACATATGGCATATAAAATAGTATTTTCTGACTTTTGAATGGACAAAGCAGGCACAAATGTCATTAAGCAAAAGGCTAGATTCTTCCACTCTCACTGTCAGAGGACAGCCCCTCAGTCTGTGTGTGTAGGCTTTTTTTCAGCTGGAAATTCCTACTGAGTATGAACAAAGTGAGGAAAACCTTGTTCTAAAGACTAAGGAATTTTTTACTTGAGGAATATAGGACAATCTACAGCAGTGAGTACTAATGAGTTCTGTAGCTTTGAATCAGATTCTATATAGAACTGAAACGTCAGGCACAATCTCATACACTGCAAGTTGAACACTATTATAAAGTATATAGCATATAAGCATAAAGTCTGTAACATTCAATTCATTAAAGTCCTATAAGTAGCAGCACTTCATGGCTTTCTTTGTAATAAAATACTGCACAATCTATCAACCCTTGTATATTCTAATAACCTCAAGAAGTGTTTGCAAATCTGAAATAGTACCACCACTGCTCAATCACTACAGTAACCCAAATGTTTTATTTCCACAGCAGCAATCCACTGCCATCAGAGAACTACAGAGTCAGGATGTCTCGTCAGTCCACTGCTGTCCTAGCAAGGTAGGTTCCTTATTATAAAGGTAGTTAAAAACAGGCCAGATTTGGACAAAGAGTAGCAATACCTGAATTATGCAGCATAAGACATTGGGCATGCTTTGGATACTGGCTACTTAGTTTGATATTCCAAACCTGCTGCAAACGTGTACAAAATTGCACAGTATCTTAAATATTTAACTTCTTGACAGTGACCTGAATTCATGTGGTTTTTTTAGCATCTGTAATGAATTAAGACCAAACCCCAATGAGCTACTTGGTGCTCAGGTGGCGAGTGGTTAAGTTTACTTTGCACCAAGGCAAGCTGACCATGTTCTAAATCTATCTTCCCGCAAACAACTGAGAACACATGGATGCCATCCCCGGAAAAACAGGGATACATTTGTAATACAGAAGCATGTAATTTCTTGGAAAGTTTGGCTTGTAAAAGGAAATAGAAAAACTGTGGGACTTGCTGAGCTGCTTGTATTGCTACTTCCAAAAACCTCTCCTCCATTTGTGAAGCTATTGTTTTTGCAAGTACCTTTTTCTGTACAAAACTGTGTTAAAAAAATACTGCTAAAAATCCATCTCCTAAAACTAAAAATAGACCAGAGGAATACAGGAGTCAGAGATCTTTATCAATCTTGTGGCAAACCTCAGCAGGAGCCTGCAGGATGGGAAAGAGATTTACTGTGTATTTTATCCAGTATGGTAGGAAAGGTGACTTTTGTCTGCCTCCCAGCCTTCACTATTAGGAATTCTTCTCTCAAAGACGTGTACAACTGGCATATAAAGGGCTGGAAGAAAATGCACACCTCTGCTGCTCCCATCAGAATCACTACTTCAGGCAAATAAAATTTTTAACTGTTAATATTAGATATTAATAGTACCTACCACACATGAAAGCAACAGTTCTCAGTGTTTGCTGCATTAAAATCTGTGTAACTGGGGACAAGTTATGGTGTGTATAGTGAGACATCACGATGCCAGAGAAGAGGATTGCCATGATACCTGTAGATAAAAATGTGCCAGTCAACAAAAGAACAGCCTGGACCATGCAAATATTTGTTTATGGCCCTTACTAACAGAAAAGCTTATGAAACAGTAAGTGGGTTTTTATTACCATTGATATTCATACTGGTCTCATTCCACCTGTCCATGTAGGGCCTGCAAGGAATGCTACTGTGCAGAACATCCCTTTCCTCCAGCAGAACAGGTCACTAAACTATCTGCTTTAAGTTACTACAGAGATTAATCTCAGCTATCAAATATGGGAAGAGCCACCAAATTTTCCATTATAGGGTTCAGTTGCCCTCATGACGTGCCCAGCTTGGACAGGGATACAGCAACTGGTATCACAGGCCAGAACTGACACCTCAGATTTCACTATATTTCACAAATCTTTGTGTTAGGGATTTTTCCCATCTGCCTTGCTTCCCCGCTCTTGGTTATTTATGGTAAGAATCTGAATTTCAACCTATTTCACTAACTGCTCAAGTTGTGTCATAGGCACTGGCAGTTGCTGGCTGTTCATAGGGAGCTGGGTATCTTAAAGGAAATTTTAAGCATTTCCAAGGCTGCTGCATAGACTTATACCTGCAAAGAATGTCACTTGAGATGAAGGTTAGGGATTGTGGAAAAAATTAGCAGTCCACTTGAAGAACAACTACAGTACTCCTTGTCAGGAAATAACTGACCAAACCTGACAATATAACCCAGAAGAAATTAACTGCAATGCAGATGTTGAGAGGCTGGGATGATGTGTGGGAGTATGCCTGCTTTGCCCAAAACAAGGGAACTTTAAAAGACTAGAAGTACTTGGCTGGAGCTACAGGCCTAGGAGTGGTCCTGATGAACACAACCAAAAGGATGAGAATAGCTGAGGTACAGTCAAAAGAATCCTTTGTTTGAAACACAGAGGTGACCTGACTAAGGTCGTTCGAAGCTTGTATTTCTTGAGCAGTCATTCCTGAAGGCGCTTGAGCAAATTAGAAAGACTGTGTTTACAGACACAGGACCTCTATTGTCCTGAGAGTAACTAACTAGGAATCTTACCGTAAATTCTTCTTCATTGTAGACCAACATAAGATATGTTGGTTATATAATGCAATGGCATTGTAATTCTGTAAATTTTAATAATGTTTTTATATTATTAAGCACTATAAATTAGAAATAGAAAAGGCCATGTGCTGAGACCCTCCAGAATAATCTTCTCACAAGGCAAAACTTGTTTTTACAGCAACACAAATATTTTAACATATCAAACTATGTATGCATTGGCCCACACACAGGTACAGAGTAGTTCTGGATGCAAGTGGGCAGAATGGAACGTTTGCATTAGGATTATACACCTTGATTGTGTAACTACCATGATTACAGGCCACATCTTCATACATATAAAAAATACAACTCCACTGCCATCAGTGAAGGTATGCTGATACACACTGCTACAGATCCACTCCAAAATATTTACTTTAGCTCACAGGTACTCAATTTTCAGAAAGTCCGATTTCATACCTGCAGCTCATTTACAAGAAATCTAGTCCTGCTACTCCTCACAAACTTTTAACCTTTGTATATAGTCCAAGTTGTAGGGGAAATATATCTTTTAATGCACTTTTTAATGCACTTAAAAAGAAAGCAACAACCACAACCCAAGAAAAAAAAAAAAGGAACCAAGCAGATTCCCTAGCTATCTAAATTATAACAACTGTTGCATCCCTTCCCACTTGCCTATGAGAAATGAGAAAGGAGGCTGATTGCCTTGAAAACCCATTTAAATCAGCAAAGGTGAGAGACTTTGGGCGTCCAGCAGAACTGGACCCTGTGTTTGTTCTTGATTCTACAGAATGATGGAAGAAGTTCACCTGTAAGCCTCTTCTCATGGCCTTCAACAAACTCTCTCCCAAGTATTCAGAGACAGATACAACACTCATTGGTCTCAGCTGATTTCTGCAATGGCACTGAAGGACAGGCAGAAAAATGGCTACAGGATAGGAGGCTGGACATTATCCAAGTTAGCTGATGCGGCTGAGATCTACAGTGTGCAGCTGAAATTTTAATCCTGGGTTTGGCAGAGGTAACTGGGGAGAACACTAGTGTTTACATTGGCTAACTAATGCTTATGAAAACTGCAGTTATCTTTTCTCTACTTTTATGACAAAGTAGAGAATAAGTGTTTTTTTAAAGTAAGTCAAAGTTAAAAGTAAGAGCACAGGTTAAACGAGAAAAGGTAAAACATCAGAGATCCTCTTGGACATATAATATCTACTCCCTAAATTTATCAAAGAAAATCACACATACTCATTTTGCTACTCACCCGAGAGTGAGATACCTTCTGCAAGTCCATAAGGAAGGTAAGCAAAGATAATCATCATCCCAAACTCTAAGGAGGGCGTCTTCCTTAAATCAGTGTGCTTTAGCACGTACACAAGAAAATGTTATGGAAAAAGTAAACTTTAAAAAATCAAAGAAAAATGTAAATCTGTGTCATTCCCTTAAAAAAACAAACATGTTTAGGCTTAATGTATTTATCTGTTGAATAAAGTCTACACTTTGGCCTTTGACTCAAGTATGGAAAAATTAATAATTTCCTAAGAGGAGTGTTTCTCACAGAAGCTACTACTGGTAGAAGTCCATCAGAATGTACAGACCTAGAGACTGAGAAGATCTGCTACAGATGTATCTATACAATATTGATAACAGCATACCAAATTGTTTGTTTGGATCTACAAGGGCCATTTCCCTACACGTTCAGTCTTTGAAATCTCTGCTTCAAAACTATTGTAGAAAAAGCACAGAGAATTATTAAATAGTAAAGGCTTTTCTAAAACTAGAGGACAGCTCTGAAACAACACATTAAAAGTAAAATAGATCTCTCGTTTTAACAAAAATAATGTCCTTTTGATGCAAGATATTTAAAACCTACTTTACATTTGTAGTCATAAACGTGGACATTTGTCAAGGGCCACAAGATCTGCTCTGCATCTCATGCACAGTTCTGCTGCACAGCTGCCAAGGACAAGTAGATTTTGCCTCAGACGTCACACTATGTGCAAGCAACCTCCTCTGTTCAGTCACTAGACTTCTTGGTACTTTCAAATGGATATGACAGATGTGCAGTACTACTAACAGTGAGGAATACTGCTTCAATCACATCCTTGCCTTAATGCTGAAAATACTCCACCTACCACCTTTAGTAAAATACAGAGGACTATGCATACGCCTGTGACGTAGAAGTTCACATTCCTCCTGGATGAAGAGCTAGCAACAATCTTCACCTATTATTTATCTGCTGGCAACTAGTAAGAGGTGTCCTTTGCTGCACTGAAATTTTGCGTGCTTATGGCATGTCCAATACTTTGAGGCACAAAACCCCCTGTAATAGGGTAGATAAGCTGCTTTTCTCTTTGTCTTAATATCATTAATTATCAGTGAAAGAAGTGTTGAACATCTGTCTCCCTCTTTTGTTGTGATGCATGGAATAATTTAAAGGTTCATGGGATCAGGCTAATGAACCAAGAGGGGAAATAGGTCTATATTTAATGAAACAGTCTGTTCTTGTTATTTACAAGCAAAGTGCTTAACAGTATGTCCCAGATGACATGAAGAAACAGCCCAGCACAAAAGATTACCTACAGTGAAGTCGGTGTTAACATTAAACAAGCTCTGAAAAAGTAACAAAGGTATCTGACTTACACCAAACATCCTCCCTTATCTCAGCAGAGAAGCTTCTGGGTTGTTTAGCAACCAATTCATGGAAGTGAAGAGGTAAAATACAACTGAATGGAAATCCAAACAGAACAGGATCTGTATTCAGCTGCTGAATATGATACATAGGGACAAATGAGCTGGTCTGACTCAAAAGCCCTCGGGAAAAGCAGCATTTTTTTTTTTCCCCTTTTAATTAACTGGTTTATGTATGTAAAAGAAGAGCCATATGCTTGTAAAAATGTATCAGTATTGAAATGGAATTAATACATTTTGAATTTATAAAACAATTACCATATTTTATAACTCTCCAATGCACATAATATAAGCTACTATACAGCATTTCCAACCTTAATTATGTTCATATAAATTTGATGCAACTTTTTAATATGCATCCATGCATACTAATATAAAACCAAAATGAGCATGAGAAAAACCTCAGTCAACATAATAATGACTAGTAAGAAATATCCCCTAAGAAATGCTGGAAAAGATGGGAAAGAAAATACTACTGGAATGTGGAAGTTCACCAATTTATACATGGGTATCACCAAAATTAAAAAAGGATATTAATGCAGAAATAAGACCAGTAAGTGTGCCAAGTGCTGCAGAGCCAAAGAACATCTTAAGAAAGTATCCCAGTGCCTGTAGAAAGGTTTGCCATCCGCTTACATCTGACATATTTTCTCTTGTCAAACCTTCTGCTGTGCTAGATATAATTAAAAAATAAATAAAAAGAAACAGTTACACATTCTAAGCCTGGATCTAAAAATATCAAACATCTTCTGAGAACAACAAAAAAGACTTCAATTTCTTTGTTGCTACCACTCTTAAAAGGCTTTTACTGTGATATATATAACAAGAGGAATGTCAAAAGACATTAAATCAAGTCTTAGTGTAATCCCCAAAGGGAAACCTAATTCTGCTAAAAATCTGGAAATCCAGCATTGCTCTTCTGAAGAATCCCCAGAATGGCGTAAATAGGCTATGATAATGCCCAGTATTACAAAACAACTTTCAGACTCGGAAAAGGAAAAGAAAACATGTTTTGCAGTGGTAAAAACTCAGGGCATGAAAAAGAAAAGAGATGGATCGTGTGATCCTCAGAGAACAAATGAACAGGAAGACCTCTCATCAAATATTTAGATGTGGATGAGAGACAAGAAGGTCACTGAAGAAAAACAAAGCAGCTCTCAGGAGGAAAGGAGAGAAATCTCTTTGAATTTCAGGACTGTATTTTATATATTCTATGCAAAGAATATATGGATTCTAACTAGTGTTCCTTTCAACCACTGTTAGCCTTTACAGTCCTCCATAATGGAATTGTGACTGTACTAACAGCAATTAGTTCAGTGAAAAATGACTCTCTAACCTCACTACCTTCTTAGTATATCTACTCCTTCTATACATTCAAAGTCACATGTATTGGTTTGAGCAATAACAGGAAGATATATCTACATTTTTTCTACTCTTTCAGTCTCAAAGAATTATCGTAGGCAAAGGATAAGAATGTTGGATGTTCTCTGTGAGAGCCCCCACATAAACACAGAACTATTGCATGAATGTTGATGTCGCCCCTGACCCTGTCAACTGAAATGTGACACTGGGTATAAGCAAATAATACAGGAGACACAGCTGCCTGTTTGGCAAGGTAAATATTTTTGTGCAAGCCTGAAAGGGCACATGTTGGTTTTCTGTTGTCAGGACCCTCAGATGGAAAGAGAGATGCTAATTGTGCAGACTTAGAAAGCAATCGGTTATCTGGGGGTCAGTGAGATGAGGCACTGAGGCAGTGGTAATGAGACACCCATTTACTGTCTTCTGCCTCTGTAGTTTATGTTATGGATTGCTTTCAACAAAGAAGGATCATACAACATTCAGCTTTACACCAGAAACAAATGGTTTGTTCCAAATGGAGCTGTGAGAATTACTGTATGTCTGAATAACTAATGAACAGAAAACAATATGGTTGCTGTTTCATAAACGTGTAGTTCAAATGCACTTACTTGGTCAAGACAATAGAGACTGCATCATTGAGAATGCTTTCTCCAAAAACCAACATGTTAAGTACAGGATCCACATTAAGGGCATTGAAAATAGCAATAGTAGCCACAGGGTCAACTGCAGATATTAAAGAGCCGAATGCAAAACTGGGAGAACACAAAACAAAAAAGAAAACTAGATGAAAGAAAAATATGGATCTAGTAAATTTATATGAACAACTAGTAACAAAGACATTATGCGTTACTGTTTCTACACAGTGCAAAGTCCTGCTCTCTTCCCATTCATAAGAGCTCAAAGTGACAAAAGGAAAGGTTTTGTCTTCCATTTACTCCTGATAGACCACAGAGAAAAGTTTGGCTGGATGAGATGTTGGAGAAATACCCATCTCCCAGCTCTCAACAACCATATCAACATCTTACTCCAACTAAACAAGAAAAAAAATCAGAGGAATGTGAAACCAGAAAACTTTACAGACACAGCCTAAACCATGTTTCTTGCTTGTCACCCAGTTTATGGATTTTAACAGAAAGCTGCTGTAGTGGCTATACAACAGACAAACAAACAAAAATTCCAAAGAAATCAGGAACAAACTTTACTTAATGGTAGAATGGTGTACTTCTAAAAACCTTATTAGATCCTTTGCCATGTTCTTGAAAAACCTACATTATTGATACTGAAAAACTCATTCTGCCTTTTAAGAGAAGATTTGGACAAGGAAGTTATGCCCTTATCATATATATCAATAATAACAACTAATCAAAGCTTACGTATTTTAACTATAAAGGTTGGTTAAAACCCCAGGATCTTTCCTCTCTAGAAAAAATCACTGAGCACAGAATACTCTTTGGAAATAAGGATGTCATATTTAGATAGGTTTAGAAATGTTAAATCTATTTATTAGTTTCATACACCTTGTTGAGTCTAAGCAATCTAAACAATACCGGAAGAGCTGGATAACTACAGTGCATTTCCCATATACAGTTACCTTGCAGAATGCTTCAATTCACATATTACACCATTTCCCCAAGAGCTTACCTGTCTGTCATGTTGAGTTTATAAATTACATCAGCCTGAAAGAACAGGTAAAACATAAAAGAAATCACAATCAACTGTGTTTTTCTGCTGTTTTTAAAAATGAAACTATTAATCAAATCCTAAGTTTGTTATGAAAAAAATCACAGTAGCGATGTTACCCAGTCTAACACTGCTCTCCAACAGTGATCTATGGCTACAATTCTGGTCACCTAAACTCAGGGAAGACCAGATGAAACTGCATCAGATACAGGTGAGTAGAGTAACTAAGGCATTCAAGGGAATGGAAATCTGAGAGGCAAAGAGGAAAGTATGGATTGTCTGGCCTGCCAGAATGAAGTCTGAGAGAAACTATAGATATCTATGTCTGTATCTAATCAGTTGTATAACATCAGAGAAGTAGAAAAAAAAATATTGATGGAAGAAGGAAGAAGTTTAATACTGAAAATTAGAAGATGGCTCCAGAGAATACAGGCTTTGGGACAACAGCCTTCTGATAGGAAGATTAAGTGGAAAAAAAAAAAGGTAAAATTCAACCCAAGTGTTAATTGCTTTTAACATGAAGCATGTCATATCTATGGAAGGGCTTATATAATATTGCCTCTGTGATAGCAGAGAGCTGGACTTTGTGACCCAGGAATTCAATTTCACTATGTTTGTCTGCTCTTGAAAAATGGACTTTCAAAGACCAAGCCTGATAAACGTAAGTGCTTCAAAGCAGTTATTCTTACCTGGCCCAGGAAATAAATTCCTCCGCCTACAATGAAAGCTGATATTGCAGTGCCAAATACTGAAAAGAGAGTGATGGAACCAATGTTCTGAAAAAAATTACCCTGGAACACAACAGTGAAATAAGCAAATCAGTGAAAATGATCTGAGGGAAAACTCATGTTTGGGTTTGCATCCAAATTAGATTCTGATTCACAACTGGTTCCAGGTACCCCAGGACATGCACCCACCCCACCTCCTAAAGACCCTGCTCTCGTGAGGCCAACAGCAAATCCCTGCAATAGCTAGGACAGAATGTCAGCTCTGGTGCCTTCACAACAAACCAGTCCTCAGAAAAACAGCTGGATATTCACCAGCACTTGGGCACATTTGAAAAAATCTTGAGTATATTACTATCCCCCACTGCTCACTCCTCCTGCAGCACAGCTCAAGTAGAAAAGCAGCACACAGGGAGGACCGGAACCACTTCAGCCAGGACTAGCGCTGTGAGAAACGTCCACAGAAATACAGGCTCCCAGATAAAGGCTGAAAACCATTGTAAACATTTTCCTCTTCTCTAGCTATGGAGTGACCTCACCTTTCCCACTTCTGATTCTACTCATTCCTGTTTTGCCTCCTTCACATCAGCCCTTGTACGGCTCCGATGAAGAAACCTCTCCAAGAAAGAACAGCCTCTGCGCAGTCCCTAACACCTTGCCAATATTAACAGTAACAAGCTACACGCCTTTCATTCTAGCTTGAAGAAGCTTAAACTTGCATTCTCAATTCCCTGATGATTAATATGATGGAATTAGATGCAATTATTCTAAACTTCATAAAGATAACTAATAGCAGAATGTGTTCAAAAAAAACTTCAACACCTAAAATGAGTGTCTGTCAGGGGCTGACCTTGTGTAGAGAATATCCAGATTCAAATATAATAGGTGGAAGCAAAAGCAGAAAAAACATATTTGGACGAAACATTTCTTCTTCCTGCAAAAGAAAAATGATGTATAATTTCAGGATATCATAGTTGTTGAAGTAACATCATATCTTCCAAAAGGGAAATTCTTTTAAAAAAAAGAAAACAACCCCACAAATGTTGGAGAATTAAAATGGCATTCATCTTTATCCCTTCTTATCACAAAAGACTGAAGATTAGTACACTACTCCAGGGCTGCTACTTCTATTGTTGATTTTTTATATTCAGTGATAGAAATCTAGGAGTTACTTATTTTAGATTACTGTCTCCAAATTAGATGCACAGAAAACAGGTTTATTTATGGCAAAGGAAAAGTCTTTCTGTTTCCACAAAAGGTACACCCATTTTATCTCACAATCTCAACCTGTAAGGACTGCCAAGGAATGGTGACCTCCTGGCCACTGGTTTGAATATAAGCTAGGTTAACTGTGACCAACTACAGTTTCAGTAGAAAACACATCATCTGAGAAGAATAGATCAGATCATCATCTTAGTACACTTGCAAGTGAACAGCCCCCCCTTGACTATGATGCTTGATTCTTCTTGCCAAATGTAATTTATGTCTGGACTTTTAATGGTACTATTCTGATGGTTCCTCTTTACCATCAGAGTGATATAAATGAAACCTACTGCGAAGTAAGATGTTATTTTGTGGTGACCTTACTCGTTCTAACCTGTCTCAACAGTTGGCTAACACTGCTTTAAAGGAGTTGTATCCCCAGACTGGCACCCTGTTTTTTTCTGCTGGCAGACCAAGCACAGAAGGCAAATTAATCATGGCTGAATGTGCCTCTCTCTCCTTACCCACCAGGCTCCCTCCTGGTCCCTGCAGTTCTGAATACAGCAGAACTTGGCACCTTTGTAAGCAACGATTAATTTGTTTAAATCCAGGTTAAACAGATGATTTACTGTTCTGTTAAAACACCAGTTTCAAAAAAGAAGTACTCATCTCTTTAAAGTCTCATTCCTGTCTGTACCAGTGATAATCATCTTAAAGGATTTGGAGGACTTAGAAAATAAAACTCATCCTTACTACTGAAATGCTCTAGTCCATTATTCTGCACGCACAATTTCGGGCATCCATGGCTGACACCACCTAGATACTGTCAATGCAGTAACTGAGGGAGAACAAAAAGCCCTCGTACCTGATTAATTACACTAAAAGCCCCTGAAAGCAGAGCTGGACAAGGGGCAAGAAATAATGAGAAGGAAGGACAGCATTTGTGCTGCAGCAAAGCAGAGCCCAGGAAAGTACAACACAAGGACTGTAATTATCAGCCATGCCAGCCAGCAAGAACCACCAGCACGTACAAGGTCCACTGAAGACTTAGTAAGTCATGAGTGCAAGAAATTATAGTTTTTTAGAGCAGGGATATGATCCAAGATTTGCTTTGTACATGGAAACAGCTTGCAGGTAAATATTCTAATATTTTTTCCATGTCAGATAAACAAAAATTCTCTAGCAAATTTAAAGCTATTTAAAACCATTTAAAATAATTTTATAAAGTACATAATAATTATTGATTAGAACATTTCACATCTGAAATTATGACAGCCTATGTTAAAAATGTTAAACTCTATGTTAAAGTCTAAGCTTTAGTACAGTGATAGTAACTTAAGCAAATAATAATAATGCAGTATCTGTGACCCTTTAGCTTATCTAATAAAGTGAGCAACTGGACAAAGCATCGCCCACATCTCCCGAGATTTCACCAATGCCTACCAGAAATAACCCACCTAATTCACTAGCTATGATCACTGTTTCCTGTGTTTACAGAATCAATGCTCAAATCAGAAGATATTTTTTTCTTCCTACATTTGTAGTCTTCTTCAGATTATTTTGATTAACCAGTAAGAAGCTATTTTAAAATGCTGATTCTGTGGCTGTTTAGCTGACTTTCGATTTTATGTCAAATCCAGATGACACAAACCAGGATTGAAAAGTCATTAACTAGTGCACCACCCTCTGTTTCTAATATGTAAATATGTAAAAATGATATATTACTACATGACTCTTGAACTATTTAATTGCTTAAATGAATGTACACAGCCTTAGTGTAGTTAGTCGACAAAAAAAGAAGTGTAATATGCAATTATAAAGCTACATCTGATTGAAAATCTATGCATTTTAATGTATTTCAGCTAAGGGGGAAAAAAAGATAAATCTTCCTTTAGGGAAATAACCACCAAGAAATATTAAGCTGCACAATCAGATTAAAATTCACTACTTGGACCAAGATTTTCAGCTTGCAAATATAAATCCTGTTTAAAACCAGTGATTCAAATCACACTGATTTCAATCAGTTCACTGATCTAATCCTAATAAACCGTTTGATCCTATGGAACAAAATCACAATTTAAATACTGCAAGTTTTTAAATTACAGCGGGAATAGTGAAGAATTTGTTGCTTTGATGTTGTGGATAAACTGTAGGAGGCAAAAACCTTGCTTCACTGTAGACTTCATCTCTTGGATACACTTCTGCCAGCATTCTCCCTCCCAGGGAAGCCTCTGGAACTCCCCACATGCACAGATCAGAAAGCCATCACAGCATCACACACTAATTCAGCTTGGAAGTGTCAGATTCAAGCCCCTGCTTGAGGGGGCCAACTCTGAGCAACTTTGTCTGATCAAGGCTTTATCCAGCCAAGTTCTGGGTATCTCTCTGGTCATGTGTTCCTGTGTCTGGTTGTCATCACTGGTTTTGTTCCTAATATCCAAGTCCATGAAGCATCAGGACAAGGACAGCCTTCTGCACAGAGGCTTTGCCTGTACTTTCTGATGGAAATAAAACTTTAATTGTGTTTCCATTGTCTCAGCCAGCGTGAAAAATACATCAGCTTCAGGCACAGTGGTTTCGGCAGTCTTTCCACCAGTAGCAATGGAGTACCCAAGAAACGTGCCGTGCTGAAGGGACTGCTTCGTGAGCTCTGTTCTTAGCAACAATTTGTTGTTGCGGTTTTAAGTAAACCAGTAAATAATGTGATGTTTAGCACAGATATTCTGAAGAAGTTCTCCTTGTTACGTCTGTGAAATCTACTTTAACATCTTCAGGTAAAACATGTGGCTTTACAACCTATGAAACCAATTTTATTATTTTTTCCTATGAAAACATACAAAATTAACTTGAAAAGGAAGAAGAGGACTAAATACAGTCAAAAAGCATACAGGGCAAATAACTGAACTGTTATATTTTTTACTGTAACTGATCCCAAAGATGTCCAGTACCACCTTCTACCATGTATCTAACAGGTACTGTAGAAATTATTACCAAGGAAAAAAACATTGTGTAGAAAATGTTCAGCAGATCGGGACTTCAAACTGGTTGTATTATTACTAAAGAAAGAACCCAAACTCTGGCATCGAGTGTATAGTATGTAAGCTTTTGGAAATTACATCTAAAGAAAATAATATTATAAACAGTCATATTTAAAACATTTAAGGATTGATCTACAATTAAAAAGTAATTGCTTCAAATATACCTTCCAGTTGGCCAGCTTTTGAGCCTCTATGATTTTTATAAAAGCTCCCATAAGGATACCTAGGAGAGAATGAGACAGCATTCTGAAATATTCTCAAAACACTTGTTCAACCTCAGTCGACAAAGTTTTAAAAGTGAAAACAAGGCAAAACATAAAGCAGCAAATCTTTCATCTTAAATCACAAAACCACAAAGTGGTTTTGGGTCTGATATGTGATGGTTTCTGGTTGTTCAGAATTGTCACACAATTACAGCACTCCCTACACAGAAGATTGTCACTCAGGATATTCAAACACTGAACGTGCATACTGAGAGTGCTGTGTTCCTTGGCTCATAGAACTCTTAACTATTCAAATAAAATCCCACCTTTCTTTCTAAAGAATCAGGAAGTTTTGAGTTAGATATTGGTGTGATAGCACAAAACCTTCCTGTCAGTCACGTGGACGCTCTCTGTAGTGTTAACCCAGCTTAAGTGAAATCAGTCTTCTCCACAGAAGTGGATTTTGTCTCAATGAAATCATAGTACTTAACTGGTGATGGAGTACACAACAAATTCTCATCAGGGTGGAGACACTGTCAAAATTATTTCCCAAATGAATTACACGTCTTTTAAGTCATGCAGAAATAGTAATTTGAGTATGAAATAATTTTACCAAGAGTGATGCAATCTCAGTGTTTAAAAGTTATCGTGTGCTATCCTCCCATACATCTTCAAGCAGATAAGACAGAAAACTCCAAGCTAACAAGATTTCTTCTGGAAGTCACGAAGATAATTCATGAAGTGTCATTAATTGCTTTCAAGGAGTTATGAGGAATTTGTCTTCAGTAAGATTCCACATCTGTGTTTCTGCATAGTTGTGTTTTATTATTTGCAGAATGGAGACCTCAGAGTCAAACACAGGGATGTAGAAGTGAAATCCACTGAATGAAAGTGGCTGAGAAGCTTCAAGTACGCTTTCCTGTAACTCATGTGTTTTTATCCTCTCACAGATAGCTGTAGCTATCAAAAGAGTCTTACAAATAGCATCACATGGATTACTCCTGATGGATGTGTCATACACACAAAGCCATGAGGCTTAAGCCTTCTTTCATACAAAAATATGTGAAGGCATCGGTCCCAGAGGGTAGAAATAATGGTTCTATGAAACGGTTTATATGGAAAGGAAGAACAAACCATTCATGAAGGAACATCAAAGGTCTGCCATTGTTTGAAGGAGGACAGAATGCAGACAGAGCCACTCGTGTGCCATGTAAACACAGTTCTCTGTACTAACAGCCAGGCTTTCCGTTCTGGGATGGAGGCAGTGGCAGAAGGGATGTGAGGGGAAAAAAACAACCACAACCACCAGAGCCTCTACATCTGAAGGCACAGACTTCAGGAAATACACCTCCTGAACAAACCTGCATATTTTATGAATTAGTACTGAGAATCCTCACATAAAACTATATTTAGAGGGGATTTAAAAGAAAAGAGAATCCCTTAACTCACTTCTGCTGAAGTGGAAGGGCTCCAGCATGCCTTTGTGAAATTGGACCCCTGTAAGTGGGCCATCCATGGCCTGTGGGCTACAAGGTGGACATCCCTATCCTGTGAGCTCAAGAGGCTTAAGTAAAAGGCCGGTCTCAGTCTCTTTTTGAGGAAGAGCTAATGACAAATTGACCCTAACAAAAGTGTCATGGACAGATGAGGTCCTTTCATGGTAACAAAAGTTAAATGAACAACAATATAAATGTAAGGCAACAGCAGATGTTACAAGGATGAGTCTGAATCACAGAACTTACACCTTCATATAGTACAACTTCTAGCTGTGTATTATACACAACTGAACTACTAAACTAAAATCATGATAAGCAAAGTTATGAAAAAGAGCTGCACAAAATAACACACCACCATGAGGGCTTAATAGCAGCAGAATCAAGCTTTGGTGCTGGTTTTTAAAACCCAACTCACACACATCTTTACAAACTACTCTTCTTTTATTACTAGATCAATGAATATGGTTTTTGCTCAGCTCGTTCCACCTATTAAATCATCTACATCAGTTTTGTCAAGGGGCTAATTGGAAAGCTGAGCCTGTAAGAGTTAATCTAAACCTCACTCTTTTGAAAATGCTACTGGAATTTTCTTATTACAATTGCCCTTTTATTTTTCCTGAGAACATATTAAGACTCAGTAGCAAATCAAAGAGAAAAACCTTTCTGGTAACTATTTTTACCAACAAAATTTCCAGTAACTTTTAAAGACAAAGATCAAAACCCAGCCTTAGAGAATGCACTCCTGCCCTGTCCACCAGGAGAGTAACATGCCCTAGAAATTGTAAACCAGAAGCTTCTGAGCAGCTTAGACAATGGGAGGAAAAACAGCTATGGAAACACTTCTCTACTGCTGTATTTATTAGCCTTCAATAACTGCCTAAGGAAATCTGCTTAATTTACAAGTCAAAATAGGACACACCTCACTTCTGGCACTGCTACCAAAACTGGATACTTGAAACTCAAGCTGTGCTCTTGCAGCTGTGTGGATCATTACCAGTAACAGAGGTTCACTGACCAGCAATTAGCTGACAATTCCAATGATTATACAGATGCTGCATCCTGTCAACAGAGCTGACAGTAGCTTAAAGATGGCTGAGTCGATACACTAAATAAGTAAGGCTTAAGTAACACAGGACATCTGTCAGCTGGGAATAACACTGTCTTGACTTAGTGGAGTTGCATTTGCTGGTATCATCTCATGCAGTTTGGGCGACAGACTACAGCTATGCTGCGGTTCACACTGAGAACCCAACTGTGCAAGCTTCCTACATATCCTCGTTGTGAACACACAGGAGATGTGCTGCTGCTCCTTCTTACCCATCCTGAGTAGCAGTGACAGCCCCAGACAGAAAACTTACCAGTTTTATGAACAAGCTTTTGTTGGGACTGCCATGAGCATAGAACATACCAGCATAGCTAAAATCCTTGTCCTGCTGCTGAGATGCCCAGAACAAGAAAGAGAAGAATGTCTGTGCCTCTGCAGCTCTCTGCAAAGCTCAGCAGTGATGCAACGCTGCCTATCACCTCAGCTCAGCACTGCCCAGTAGCTGGCTTAGGGCAGAATATAAGGCATGAAAATGAAGAAAATCTAAAACTAGGCCAGCAAGAGCAATCAATATACTGCTGCATTTTAAATTAGGGATTATGCTTAAAATTAGATTAGCTATTTAATAACAATGGTAACTGTCCTGATTAGAAGCGTAATCAACACCTTTCACTTGGTTTCTGTGTACAAAGAGGAAGGATACTGAAGGGATAGGAATGTCCTTTTGGAAGTTGTCAAGACACTGGAAGATGTACTACACAAAACACCTCACCTGTCCATGGCAATGTAACAAGGGAAGCACAGAGAAGTGTGTCAATACTGAATCAAACACTGCACAGTTTCTGTGGGGATGACAAAGTAAGTCAGGATGATCTGCAGCAGCTCTGATCTCTCTATGTCATACTGCTGTAGACAGAAGCACAGCCACACAGAAGTCTGATGGATGCTGCTCCTATAAAAATGGGGCGAGTGCAATCTCCAGGAAATCCACGCTGGAACTGTGACATATTTCTTACAGGTCTGTTTCTTTGCAGCTGCACAGAAATACCAAAATTCAAATAGGGCCTTGCAAGTGAATGTCTCTTTAAGCTTCAGTACCATCTACTGTACTAGTAATGTGATGTGGTCTGCATCAAATGGAGTTATCTAAAAAGTCAGGGAGTCACACCTGCAGGAAAACATGTTTTTCTTTCTGCTAAGTTAACAGCTCTAAGATTTTCTCAATCTAGCACCCAAGACGTAAGAAGATCCCTGTTTTCCAGAAAGCATAAGGTACTGACAGGCACCTTTCTCCCACTGAGAAATTGTGTGAAGATACAGTTAAGAAATGAGAGAAGAAGGTAGCAGAAAAGCCCAGGAGAAAGAAAAAAATTCTACCTGCTTAAAAGTATATCACTCTTCCATGCTACATTAGGATTAGAGCTAAGCATCTTTCCATTTTTGTTGTATTTTTAGAACGCTTGTCAGTGGAAGTGTCACTAGGAATAAAAGCAAAACTATCACAGATTCCTGTAAACAACTTACAGAGACAGCTGAAAAACTGCCACTGGAATTAGTTAGACCAGGTTCTTTAAACACCGTTAGACGGTATATAGAGAAAATAATAATGTATTTGGCCTGACTTCCTCCTCACACATTTATACATCAGCAGTAGCAGCATACAAATAAATGGAATTACCCTAACATAAAACTACAGACTTAGGAATACTCCAAATTTAATTCAAATTAAGTAAGCACTTGATCTTCATTAAAGTCACAGGAAGAGCTCTTATCATGGTAGTAAAGGGACAGTTAAGTGCAGCCTGGGAAAGTTTTTAGGCTATGGCTACAGTCCCCAGCTAGACTTAAATCACATATACAGACATAATTCTACCAAAATAACAGGAATATATGCACCACTTCAAAGGGAAGACCAGAGACTCGCTGCCAGGGGGTGTTGCAGTATCTTGTCCAACAGTGCAGGTGCAAAAATAGAGGTAGTTGCCAAAGTACTTAGGTAGTGACACCCCTATGGTGCCTGCACGTGTCAGTGATGGGACCAATCCCTGCACACAAGCTCATCTCTCAATTTCTTCCATGAATTTAATTCTATGAATTAGTTGTGAAGACACTGCATCCAGTTCACTACATCTTTCAGTGATGGTTAACACACACCAGAGCATTATTTCAAGTACTGATTGCTGCGAGTCCCCTCACTAGCACAAAGTCAATATAAAAATGTCAACTCACCTAAAGAAACAACAGCCACACTCTCTGGTAAAAAATGAAGTCGGTATTTTATCAGTAAATGCACCAATATGATGCAGATAGCTGTGAAGGAAAAAAAAAAAAAAGTAGATTTAGAAGTGTTAGAAGAAAATAAAAGATACTTTTAAGTAGTATTTCTAAATTATGTGCAGCAAAACTTGAAAAACTTGTGAAAATCCCATCACAGCCTCTGTGCCAACGGTAAAGGCAAAGTAGGAAGGATCTCTAGCAGACCTGGGGACCATCTGTGGATATGGTTGGAAGACAACACTTGATTCTTTCAGAACTGCTGCAGACAGGAAATTTATCAATAAGAATCAATCCTGGATTATGAATTCCTAAACATTTTAATGTGAATATTCCCTGCATTGAGAGTACCACAATTCTGCTCTCATTTTAATTTAGCTCAACAGAGTCAATCCAAGAAACATCTGGCCTGTGTGCCTGTCACACACGTATCCCCAAACTGCTCTGCAGCATCCTGGGATACAAGCACTATTACTGCTCACATTCCATCAGAAAGCAATTGAAGTACAAGCAAAGTCAATGGCATTTTATATATTAGCATCAAATGGTGGCCTGTCAGTCACAGCAGAGACCGTTTTAAACTGTGTATTTGGAAAACCTAGTCCTAACTGCAGTCGGAATCATAGAACCGTCAACTCTTTTGGGTTGGAAGGGGCCTTAAAGATCATCTGGTTCCAAACCCCCTGCCATGGCAGGGACACCTCCCACTAGGCCAGGTTGCTCAGAGCCCTGTCCGACCTGGATTTGAGTACACCCAGTGATGGAGCATCCACAACTTCCCTGGGCAACCTGTTCCAGGGCCTCACCACCCTCAGAGGGAAGAACTTCCTGATTTCTAATCTAAATCTGCCCTCTTCCAGCTTGAAGCCATTACCCCTCATCTTTAACTACAAGCCCTTGTAAAAAGTCCCTCCCCACCTTTCTTGTAGGCCCTTTTCAGGTACTGGAATATCAATTCCTCTTTCTCCGTGCCTTCTAAGTGTCTGGACTCACGGGCAGCACAGTGCCAGGCCACACTACAACAGCACACATTTTGAACTTAGGAATGAACCAGCTTCTTGGAGCTGGTCTTAGTGCTTTAGTTTGATGTGCATGTGAACAGATGGACGGGCTTATGAACCGAGCAAGGACTCAGGAGAAACAGGAATATTTGCTCAATTACTGGTATGCAATTTGTTCAGAGCCAAAGCTTTGGAGTGATGAGCAGGGAGGGCTCCACGCACGGAGACTGGCAGGGCTCCCTTCCCCACATATTTACCCCACTTCCACTCCACCAATCTTTATGATATCAATTAATCAGTTCTCAAAACATCTGAGTTTACAGTACCGTACTTTAATGGTGACTCAAACTGGTGTTTACTTTAAAATGCTGTACTAGAAACTGCAGCAATTCAGAAGCCAACTAACAAGTAACTCAGGTATTTGGCCGCCAACTGCCAACCAGACTATGAGAGCAACAGCTTCATCATATACCCCAAGCAACACCTTTATTCATGGGTCAATCAGTATTATTGAACTTTGAATCAATTAAACATGAAAAAATATGCATCCACTAAAGACATCTAGGTTTACTATGTTAAAAGCATTCCATACTGCTCCTTGGGATAGATCCCTAACAGTATGTGGACGTTACAGATTTCTGGCAAGCTCCAACACAAACACACTTTCTATTTAGCCGAGCAAATCACCAGCTCCCTTCTACCAGCTTTTTCCCACTTTGCCTTGGCAATAAAACAAAAAGCAACCATAGTGTAAGAAGTAACTCCCACTACCATAAATATTATGGAAGGCTGGTATATTCTTCAGCTGTTGGTCACCAGTTCCTTGTGTAAGACTGCTCAGTTTGTATCTGGCAGCACACTGTCTGCTCCAGGCACTTGAATGTATCAGGAGCGTAACAACCAGGCAAGAGGCTGGAAAAAGCAGAGTTCTAGAGAGGTTGAAGAACACCTAAGTGTCCCCTTAAGGAAGAGCACAGTAAAAGCATGTACCATAACAAGGGAATTCGTGTATCAGATCAACGTGGCAGAACCGAGGTAGGGCTTTCAAGGTGAAGTGGTATTGGAGCAGCTAAACAAGCCATAGAAATCTCAGGTCAGAGACTAACTCACACTACTTCAGGCACTTTAAATCTGGGGCTTGGCTTTGACACCACACAGCTCAGAACAGATCTGCTTCTGGCTCCATTCCAGTTTAGAACATTTTAAAGGCCATTTTACAGCTCAGAGCATCCAGATTTCAGAGGGTGGTATACGCATTCATTTTCACTCTTCCTGTGCTCTTAAATCAGAGATTATGAATGGGAATAACTAGGAACAATAAGCTTTTATACTGGCTTTACTTTGTTCAGGGAACTCCCCTGTCCTGAGGGTGATGCTTTTAAGATCCATTATCAGACTGGCATAAATAGGCTGGAACAAAGCCAAAAAAGTCATAGCTCTGTTCTTAAACCCTAGCAATACAATTTTACCATGAATCCATGAGACACGCATATTCAGAAATTCTGTTTTAATCTTAGAAGTCTTCTGATCTACTGCATTTTGTTTTCATCTTTCTTTTGTTTCTGTTCAAAATCTAATATGCCACTGATCTCTGGGTAAACAATAAACCTCTTGAAGACAAAGATACTTGAGAAATAAGCAGAAGCCTTCTACTTTTTGCTGCACTCAACAACAGGTTTTTATAGAGGATAAAACGTTATTTGTTCTAAACCCAAATGATCTGTAGAATTTTCTGCATTGCTGTCAGCTCCATACCTATTATTTTCTCCATTTGGTACTGGAAAGCACTGAGAAGCCCATGTGACCCATGTGTCACAGAGAAGTCCCTCAGCATAATTGGCTTTGGAGGAACCAAGACCACAAACACACAAAGGAAAACAGACAAACCCATAACCCTTCATGAAAGGTTTGTTATTGTTACAGTTTCGACTACAGCACTGCTCTGAGCAGGTGGTGAGAGAGAACTATGTTCTATTAAAGAAAGATAACAGCCCAGACTTACAGAAAAGTCGGGCGTGCATCTGCCATTCCAAACACCTGTATATGTACAACAGTATTAACAGAATTACAGCAATCTGCACCTTGTTATTGCTCTCTTGTAGGAATATAAGAAAGTAGGGAGAGCCAGAAAAATAGATCAGCTTATGTAACAAAATATCTGAGGGCTATCCAGAAATGCTAGGTATCTGTCTAGTACACTGTCCTCAAAGCTGCAAGCACCATGGAGTACTCTGATAGTGTTGTCTTCATACATGAACATGTGTCGTGCTTGATAAAGAAGGTGAAGGCAACTGAACACGTTTTCACATTGAGACCATGGTGAAAAGATTTGCACCGGTTCCCAGCTTTCCGCAGGTTTGGGAAGTTCAGGCAGTTACATGCTTAGCTTTCTAAATCCCTCTGCCTGGACAATATTCCACTTCACAGAGAGAAAATCAGAGGAGAAATAAAGTGCTATGATTTTGAAAGCTGGCCTATGTCCTCAGATACAGAGTATGATTAACAGAGATTAAAAGAATTTCAATTCATTATTCACCTAAAACAAGAAGACTAAAAAAAATTGTCATGCCACTAGATTGCTCCTCTTGCTGTGCCTGGACTCCAGTCTGAACTGGAAGGATAGGTTTAGCAGGTGTAGGTACCACAACTTTGGCAGTGGCAGCCAGCGTAGTGTGGAGGGTGACATTGATGACTTCATGGGTGACATTTGCAGACCTGTCAGGATAATATAATATGTGATTATACTGGATGGGAGCAGCATGATAAAGACAGCCTACTAAAGACATGCACACATGAAGCAACCGCCAGATCATACTGAATTTCTAAGTGATGAACGTTATTAGGGTTGTTTTTCAAAAGTGGTCTCTGATCACAGGCAAATCCTGGACCTTCAGATCCGTGGAGATGATTATTGCCGAGTCCCATCACTCACTGCAGACACCGAATACTCTGCGCTGCAGCTGGGGGTGCAGCTGGAAGCCTGACGCAGAGAACAGCCCGCTTGGCCTGTTCGAGTGCAGCAAACGCGCTGTGTCAGAGCGGCGGCCCCCGCAGGGACTGCGAGGATGCGCTTGCCAGCTCCAGTCGCCGCCCTGCCGCGCCGGGCCGCTCACCAGCCGGCCTCCCCGGCCC
>JANHFX010005331.1:0-11524 GCA_027560015.1 Chloroceryle amazona
CAGAGCTGCCAAGGAAAGTTTCTGTTCTTATCAGAGGAGAGCTGCGAGAGCTGCCAAGGGAGTTTCTGTTCCTCTATCCGAGGGACTGGCTCTTCGTATCAGAGGAGAGCTGGCAAGACCTCATTGTCCTCAAACAGGATGGTAGAGTTCATAGCCAAGGATACTGGCACAGGCTGCCCAGAGAGGTGGTGGAGGCCCCATCATTGGAGGTTTTTAAGGCCAAGCTGGATGGGGCTCTGCGCAACCTGCTCTAGTGGGAGGTGTCCCTGCCATTGGCAAAGGGGTTGGAACTGGATGAGCTTTAAGGTCCCTTCCAACCCTGACAAATCTATGATTCTATGAGGCAGCTGAAGATGAGGAAGGCCTAGTGCAGTAGGGGGACACATGACCCCCCCTACTGGGGGGTGTGCCGCCACAGAAAGACCAGAGACCAACACTGCTGGGCAGGGTGGCCGCCTTGAGCCGCTGCCTCCTGGCACGTCCTGGCCATGCGTGCCAGCACTCGGGGGCTCTATAAAAGCTGGACTTGGGGGTGGAGGAGCTGAGCTGCGCATATCCTGCCATCAAGATTGTGTTGTCTCCGCGTGGACACCCACTAACCATGCGTGCTGACCAGCTCCCCTGCACCTGGGGCCCGTACATCTGCCTGCTCTGTATCTTAGGGTAAGTAACGCTGCTTTGCTTGCTTCGTAGGAATTATAGTGGCATGGAACACACACAATAAACAAGCCGTGACAATTAATGATAATTTCATGTGGTGCTTGAACACACGGATCCTCAACACCTACTACAGTGAATAATTAGGCGAGGACTGTATGCCACCTGTAATGGTCCAGTGGCTTTTATAACTACAAATCATTACACTCAGTATTGTTGTGTCTGGGCAATAATCCAAGAAGTGATTTTACCACCACACAGAGGTATCTGCCAACATGTCTGTGAAAGTCTTAGTCTTTGCCTGCACAAGAAGGTTAGAGAAAAACCTGAACTTGTTTGAACAATGGTGTGTATATTGGGAGAGACAGTTTATAGCAACTTTTATTACCAAGACATTTAGAAAGGTGTGGGGCTTTTTATCATTTTTTGCATTGAGAAAAGTTTCTAGGATAAACCAGTGTTTTAATATGTAATCTGTTAATTACAATATGGACTATAATACAAAGCTGTATGACCTTGAGAGGCAATGACTCCCAGTGAGGTCCTGCACATACCACAGATTTCTAGATTCTAGATTTCACATATTTATGTGTACAGGACCAACCTGGAATTTCACTTCTGTGTGATGGTTTTCTTCCAGTTCAGAGCTGAGTAGGTACTGACTGTTGAGGTATCTTTGTCTTCCCCAGAAGCAGGATGTGACACATCACTTTTTAACTGGCTGAGAAGAAGGAATCACAATGCAGCTGTTCATGAGACACATTCTGAGCTCTTGCAAGCTTCCTCGTCTGCACTTAGTGCCTTGCTTTTGTGGATTTTGCACTAGAAGTTCCTCTGTATGAGTGCACCAACTTCTACCGAGTTCTCACAGAGAAGAATGTTGCCTAAAAGTGTTGATCTTTCTGCTTATTATAAGAACAGTGGAATAATATATTTTACTGTAGGAGGCTTTAACAAGGCCTAAACTGGACGAGTGCTCCTGGAATTGCCTACCATTACAAAAAAAGCAACTGTAGTTTAGATACTGTTTTTCATAATGAATTGGTTTGTTTAGGGGAAACCATTTTACCACCAGTACTGTATACACATCAGACCTAGGGCTCACAACTATTGCCTCAACAAAGCATGATGTTACCCTTCTAGCAAATGGCTCTAGCACTGATTTGGTGATGGATTAATATGCAGCTTGATTAATTTTTAAATTAACAGTTAATATCAACTTAGGGTGGGGTGGTAGTGTGTGTAACAGTTTCATCTGACATCTACTCCAGAAGAAGAGAGTGAACTTAGTTTCCTAAAAATTAAGTAGAGTTGGTTTTCAGGGATCTGCCTTTTGGTCCCCTCATGCTCTTCCATAATCCCTGGTGTGGGGAGGACAATCAGGGGAATCAGGAAACATCAGGAAATGTAGCTAGGAGTGAAGAGAAACTGGTGTGGCAGCATCACTGGAGAAGATAGGGAAATCAGCATAGAGTGAGACTTGGAACATTCTTATGGGCAGGGAGAACACTGGAAATTAATGGACTTGCATAGTTGCCAGAACATCTTGTGAGGCGGCTGGGGGAAGGTATGCCTGATACGGAAAAACAAGAATTATCAATCCTGTATGAGTCCTTCATTGTGTATAACAGTAAAAGATCAAATCCAAGCTTTATGCTAATCTGGGGAAACTCTTGAAACATTCTGAAAGGAACTTGTCCTCTTTTTCTAGAAAGAAATAGTGTGATATGGGATAAAACAGGGATTTGGGGTTAATATTATCTGACAGAATAAGACATTCTCTTTACTTTCCTGAAAAACATTGAAGATCTGAAAACAATGCATCATAATTAGGGTGTTCAGCAACTACCTGCTGAAGCTTTGTGATGCAACAAGGTCAATTTCTTGATATTTTCACTCTTGTCACCGTGGTGAGGAACAAAATGATTTCTCCTTCGATGTCTATGTTACACCTTGTAGCCCAGCCCAGAGTTCCTCCAATCTTCTAATATGCAAAAGGGAGTCTTCTAACAGTTAGCTGATGAGACGCTTTGTCCTTCACCTTGCTTCTTTTTACTTGGCAACAGAAGAAGCAGTGCTGGTGTAGTACTGGTACTTGAGACCTTAGGAAATGGGTAGGTTCCAAAAACTGAAAAACTGCAGAAATGCTTTGTCTGTGACTCAAAAAGGATCAGTTCCATCCTCAGCCTTAGAAGTTCCACGGATGTTCTGGACTTTGGAGAGACAGAAGTGTTGCTTTGTTAGCCATCCCTGGTCCATGAGGAAATGGAGGACTTCAGTATCAAAGCTGAGTGAGATGCCTTTCAAAAGCAGCAAATCAACCTAATTTTTGTAAAGCATGCTGTAAACTTTCTCTGTATCTGGAATCAAAAAGCAATACTTGAATATAGATGCCATTATACTGGAGTAATTTTTAAAATAAAGTACTTTTCAGTCAGTTTCAGCAGCTTTTTAATGTTAGTATAAATTGAATAACTACTATAATAATACAGTCTCATTGTAAAATAATCACCTTCTGGTGTTGATGTTCTGTTAGCTGAACAGATAGAGAAGTAAATGCCCTGCTGTTAATCTATACATGACTGAAAAGTGGGTAAACTTTTTTTCTGAATTGAAAGTTTCTGCTTTTGGAAGTTAGGGCAGATGTGCTCTGTAAAATAAGCCCTGGTTCTTTGTTATTAAGGCCATGAAGAGGGGTTGTAAAAAGGTGCTGAAGCAGCTTAATGGGTCATGGTTCATTAACTCTAATTGTCACATTTGGATTCCATCTGATGGATGATCAGGTCCTTCCTTTCTCACATCCGTTTTCTCACTGTCTTCACCGATCAACTTCCAGAGCTACCTCTTTCAGAAGTATTTCTAACAGTGGACCTGGGTAGTATTCTAAACCACATGAGTTATACTTGGATGTGTCTTTTTCTTGTTGGATTTTCTCCTTTTCTTGTTCTCTTCCTGTGTGAAGCTTTCCTCTGGAGAGAATAGAGCCATCATTAATGAAAAGCATATTAGATGTTGAGAAATTATGTTACATAAATTTTTCCTATTTGACAAGACTTATTGTTGGAGGTCATAAAATTCTTACATACATCAAAACCAGAAAATGTAAAAGCCTTATCAAGCACCAAGTGCCTTCTGATTCCAGGCTTGATATGAGGGAGGGAAGAAGCAATGTTTAACATACCACCCACGTAAGACAACCCACATAATTTATAGTATGTGGCCATCTGTGTGTTTTCCAAGTTCTTATTTCTTTGTTAAAATTAACTGTGAACCAAAAGCAGAACACAAACTCTACAGGCAGTGGAAAAAATATGGAATAAGTAAAGAATGTTCCTCCTTTTATCTCGAGCTGTTTGTAACTGAAAGTTGTGTCATGATTATTTGGTGTCCTAAGAAAAGCAACTAATGCTTTCAGACCGGTGTCTGTATAGCACCTCTCTTTTTAGCAGTAAATGTCTTTATATGGGCACCTGTTTTCCCCACTAGAATTAAAGTATGTACAAAATTTTGAAAACCTGGAATTTATTTGTCAAGTCTAATTTCAAAGCATAAGTAAAACCTCCTGTCATGGTAGCAGAAGGAATAATCTTTCATGGTACCAAAAGATTACAATTTGTTTTTCAGTGTGGTTTAAGTCCTGTTCTTTAAGTAAATAAACAATACTGTGTTGTTAAACATTAATTTCATTAGCATGATTTGTAGTAGTGGATTTTCTGATATCAAGAGAAGTGAGAGCTGCAAATCTGAATAGATTTTCTGCCTTTATGAAATCAGTCTAAGATTCCATAAGGTTCTCTTTTCTTGGCTGCAATGTTATCATAAGTATTTATAAAATATTTAATTTTATATTCCTGATATATTGTGTTGAAATAAAATAATCAATAAATTGTAAGCATGTGAAACAGTTGCAAGAATTCTCATATTGCTGTTTTGAAATGTGTGGAGTTGTTTATACATACAGACTCCAAAGTTTTGACATTTCTTCTAAATCAATTTTGCCATTAATAGCAGACAAGAAAACTTCCTAAAAGTATTACCAATATCAAATATATATAAAAAACTGTTGTGTTTTTTTTATTTTATATTTTTTTAAGTGTATCCTGGTTTTGTTAATGAATTTGTTTTCCTTTAGAATGCCACCATCATGGGATATTCTGGTCAGAAATGTCTAATACTGGTTTCTCAAAATCCTTTCAGCATTTATGTTTCTTTAAAAATATTTCCAGGATTGTAAAATAGGAAGAAATGTCACAGATTAACTCAGTATCCTACTTCCCACTTCTGTTAACTTCTTAAAAAGGTCACTTTTGTAATTGATAAATACACTTAGACATAGCTGCCTCTATGACCTATGAATGTTAACACGGTATTATTCTGTTTGTTAAGGTTTATTATCTGAGTAGTGTTTTGATTCTTTTAGTTATAACCCTAAAAAATACAATATGCATTAAAAATACAGCCTATCTTATCCCTGTTTCAATATGTCTTGTGACTTCTAGTAAAAGAGTCTTCCTATTTTCTCTAAATAATCTGGTGCCTTTTTAGAGCACAAACTCACTATTTCATTCTGGGATCTGCATATCAGCATTAATTTAATTCTTTTACAACCTCCCCTTTTATTTATTCTAAGTCAGGATCTAACTTATCCTGATATAGCCGTGGCATGTTAAATTCATTAATCTGTAACTCTTCAGTTTTCTCCATAGTATCCATGTGTCTGAGAGCATAAAACTGATGGATTATTCGACTTCAGTCTCACCACACTTCTGTATTTTTATTGTCTGAAAATTTTATCTATAAGTAGGGAGCTCACTAGCCTTATTTTCACACTGCAATATCTTAACTTCAACCTGTTGTGGGCCTTCTTAATTTTCTTTAATAACGGAAGGAAGTGAGAGGTATTTAAATATAAACTATTTTTATGCAAAGGTCTCACTTCTTCAGTCTCCAGTGTTAATTCACTTCTTTGGCTTCCACTTTTCCTCTGGGAAGTTCCACTAATTTCCTTCATGTTTCAGTTTCGTATTCATCCTAGTCCATGTTTTCAGATGTTTGACCTTTATTAGCTATATGAAATAGAATACAGTTTCTGCCTTGATAGCATCCAAACCCTGAAATTCATCATTAGGGAGTTACTCCATTTCCAGTTCTTTTCTCTTGGACTACCACTAGTCATTTTTGAGTTGTAGTCTTTGCATAAGCTGAACATACTTACGCTCTGAGATCTGATCTATACAATCTGCTCTCAAAGAAAAAGAGGCCCACATATATTTGACCTGTTGCCTCAGGCAACAGCTAGGAAAAATATTACATTACCTGACAAGAATGCTGGTGCCTTTAGATGTTGTGAAGTCTAGTTTGGTTTTCATTCTTTTATTTTTTGTTTTTCCCCCATCTCTAGCTATCCCTCCAGACTTTCTCCATGACTGACTGGTTCTGAAGCCTTTGGGTGTCTGTGTTCTTACCTTTAAAATATGCACTTCTCTTTTTGCAGCCTTCCAAAATATGGTTATCCAATACTAAAATATTTGCCTCATCTGTCCTTTAATGATCTTGTCCGGCATTTGAACTCTTACTGGACTCAAGTCCAGGTTTTGAACTGTTCTTTCTGCTTGGGCTCACGAGTCTCATTTGTCTCTTTTAGTCTATGGGCTGTATCAAACACGACCAGTTTATGTAAGTGTAACAACTGACAGATGAGCCATTCCACCTGTTCCTATGGGTGTTCTTAACTGGCCCACATGCAAGGAAAGTGCTGTTAGTTTGCATCTCAGTGAAAGAAGTTTTCAGAAGCCCTCTGTTTCAGATACACGAGTTTGTGTTCACACACAGAGGAACAGGCAATGTAGACTTTGTAGAGGGAGGAGGAATGTAGAATAGGAAGGGGGTGCTTGGGATTAGCTATTTGCTATTAATTTCTGATGTCTTTGGTATTAATTGCCTAACCGTGTTCAATTGTTTTTTATTTTTATTTTTTTTAATTTATGAAGAGGTCACTGAAAAACAGCTATGTTGTTGTTTTTTCCCCATTAACTTTGCCCTATTTTGCCTTTGTATTTTTAATTGCACCTCACTGAATGCTAGTATTTTCTTTTTCCTGTGCCTCCTGACATGTTACATTATCTTCTTATGGAAAACCCATTAACACTCTCTAAACCATTGAAAAAATAAAATGAATTTGGTTTGTTTGTGTTTTGTTTGTTTGTTTGTTTGGTATGGTTTGTTGGTTGGGTTTTGTTTGTTTGTTTGGTTTCATTTTGCCATTTTTGTTCTGTTTGTTGGTTGTTTTTGTTTTGTTCTCAAAAGTAATCAGATTTACTGACTAACATAAAACCAGATTTACTGACTAACATAAAATCTTTCTTGTGATGCTCAAGACTTGTCCCTTACCCTAACATAGCAGCTGATGTTCAACATTCATTGTTCCCTTTGGTTGGGTTTTGGAAGTTTTTTTGTTTTGTTTTCTTAGAAATCTGGTGGCTTCCCACAGGTTGCAAAGACTTCTAGAGAAGGTTTCTGGAATTCAGGGGCATCCTTTGCCATGGACACAGGGAATATCGAAGCCTTCAATTCGAAGGTTAGTATATTCCTCATTGCATTTAGGTGGAAGTTGCATGAAATCCAACCATGATAAGAAATATATTGATTTAAAAGGCCTGATATTTTAAAAAATATGTTTTATAAATATTTTTTATATTAACTCTTGGTGTCAGTGGTGAAAATATCCAGAAAAAAACTTATCTTCTCTGTTTGAACGTAGGTTTGTTCACCCTTTCTTCCCACTCCATCAACCACAAAATATATATGGAATTCAAAGCTATATAGTGAAGAATACAGGAAACCAAACAGAAAAAAATCCCTTTTCAGGTACATTTCCAAGATTCCAGCCAGGTCATGCAAAGGCCTACCTAAGGTCATTTATCTGTGCTTCTACAGCTGCCTCTATACTTCCCAGGTACCGCTATGTACTGGCCTGATAGATCTGCCTGAGGTCTGTGGAGGCAAAGGTAGAAAGAAAGTTCAGGGGAACAGAAAGGAACATGAGAGCCAAGCAGAAACATGTACTAATTCAGACACATTTCAAATGTTTCCAACTACAAAATGAGTCTTGAGTACATGCTTACACATGGAGCTTTGCAATATCTCAATAATTTTCTTAATAATTTTTCAAATAATTTTTCTGAACACAAAGCCAGGAGAGATACCTGGGATTAGCGAGCCCTTTTCTTCCTATATTCTTTCAGATATGAGTTCTCCTACACATAGAGAACTTCTAAACACCATTCACACAGATGGGGTGCAAGATTATCCTATTAAAATAGGATTATAGAAAATAGAATATAGAAATATAGAAAACTAGAATTAGTAGACAAAGAACAGGAGCTGGTGTAGTCATCTTATTTCTTGCCTTCTTCCAACCCAGCCTCTTAGTTTTTTAATCTAGGAAGGACTCTTTAACCTCCCTGGACTTACTCTGATGTGTATATTTGTATCAGCAACATTTACCTCCCAAGGACAGGAAAACCTGTACACTTCTGAGTTTAATAACAACGTCATCCAATCCACAAGTCTCACTCAACAATTCAAAAGCAATCCTATGACTCCAGTATGGATTGAGTTTAGTCCTAAAATAATATACAACGAATCTTTAGGGAACCCTGGGGAAGTCTTAATGTTAGCTCTAACTCCCACATCATTAGTTTGAAAACACAGAGCTGTTTTGTTTTGGGTTTATTTTATTTATTTATTTTCTATTCAAAGGAGGCTTATTTTCCCTGAGTATTGCCACAAAGGGGAGTCAGTAAACTTTAAAGCCTGTACGTTGGGAGGCACAGGAGTAACATGAAAGTACCCTGGTAATGTTTTTGTATGTGGGAAGACTTGCTGTAGTCCTATTAAGTTTCTTAAGAATTCTGTTTTCTTAGAAAAAGAGCAAGACAAGAAAAGTATTTCACTCCTAATGACCCGGACTCCTTGAGTTTTGTACTTGATTTTGCTACAGCTGTCTCTGAATACCTCCATTTCTTTCTGGTTAGCACAAGGCTTTATGGACTGGTCATTGTGCCACTTTTGAGTTGAAATCCTGAGTTCAGTCTGCACTTGACAGAGCAGCAGCAGATGCTGTTTATGAATGGAAGCATCTCCCTGGTACTTACACTAAATGAACAGGAGGCAGGGAGCAAAAGCATTTATTGCTATGGGGTTTTCCTCCTGCAATCCACACAACATAATTAGCCAAGCACCCATTCTGGTTCTTTCTGTTGCTGCGCTGGGAATTTTCTGCTTCCTTGTTGTGTGCTTCTTTCAACACTTTCTGTCCTATCCTCAAGCAATTTGGCATAGGTCCTCCAATGAAACAGGACCACAATTGCTTACAATCACTTAGTGGTTAAAGAGTATTCATGTAGGAAGTGGAAAACTTCAGTTCAGTGCCTTCCTTGAGGAAGCCTAAATACAATGAAGAAAGTGCTAACCACCAAGTTACAACCTAAGCTGAAAGAACAATCTATCCTGTTGCAAGTGGAAAAGAATTAAAATTCAATAGGCTTCTGATGTGGTTTGTGCACTTGCCCAGAGGAAGGTGCCCAAGTGAGTCTTCTGAAAAGAAGAGATTGTTTATGTTACTCTGTCAACTTTGTACCACTTGGAAAAGTATTGAGTCCTATGTGAATAAGGCAGGTTGTGCCTCCTGTGCAGCCCTAATGTGTCCTACAGACCAGCGTATGGTGGGATTTGGGACTCAATGCCATGTGCATCATTGCTTTTGACCTGATGTAGACAGATTCCTGCTCAGCATACAGGTATAGGATATACTGGATCGGCTTAAAAGGTACATATATTCATAGAATGGATGGGGTTGGAAGTGACCTCCAAGAGATCATCGAGTCCAACCCCCCTGCCAGAGCAGGATCACCCAGGGCAGGCCACACAGGAACAGATCCAGGCCAGTCTTGAGAAGGAGACTCTGCAACCTCTCTGGGCAGCCTGTTCCAGGCTCTGTCACTCTCACAGGGTAGAAGTTTTCCCTCATGTTGAGGTGGAACTTCCTGTGTTTCACCTTCCTACCATTACCTCTTGTCCTATCCCAGGGCACCACTGAAAAGAGCCTGGCCCCTTCTACCCGACCCCCACCCTGCAGATGTTTGTAATCATTCCTCAGATCCCCTCTCAGTCTTCTCTTCTCCAGGCTAAACAGCCCCAGGGCTCTCAGCCTTTCCTCAGCAGAGAGATGTTGCAGTCCCTTCAGCATCTTTGTAGCTCTCTATTGGACTCTTAGTAGTATTTCTCTGTCCCTCTTGAACTGGGGAGCCCAGAACTGAACACAATACTCCAGATGTGGTCTCACATCTTGCCCTGTATCCTCTCTGTCAGCAACCATTAGCAAATACTTATTAACTCTTAGAGAAGGAGTTAAAGAAACAGACATGTATAAAGTCAGTCTTCCCCAAAGCATCCCGTTCTCATGAATTTAGAATGTTCTCAGATGTTTAGGAACTGCTTTGCTGGGCCTGCCCAGCCCTGTTCACAGCAACTGACGTGTTCACCCCTGAATTCAGATGCCTACAAGTTAGATGATTCAAGTCTTTCCTCGGCTATGATCCCAAAACTTTCTTAGTCTTTCTTTTCACCTTCTTCTATCTCTTCCAGCCTCTGTACCTTTAGAGACTTTCACGCTCCTAGTAACGATAATTGCATATAAATTACATTCAGCCAAAGGAATTACTATAATTATTTCAGATTAAATACCTTCTTTAATTATTCAGCAATTACTTGCAAATTTTCACCTCTGAGGCTACGTCTGTGTTGCCATACAGACGGTCATGTTTCAGCATATCCTAACGGTTCAATCAGGTGGAGGCTCTGCTGTTACTAAAGAGCTGCACCATGGGTGCTGTCATACTGCTTTTTTTTTTCTTTCCAAGAGAGTCTAAAAAGCCAGTATGCTTCTATCGTGCAGTGCTGGTCTGATTTTAGTAGCACAGCTGCAAGTTCTGCTACAAGCTATACTCCCCAACCCCTCAACAACCTTCATAAGTCTTTAGAGAAATAGACAGATGAGCAAATATATATAGTATAGAGAAGAATATTAAATATAAAAATCCTCCCACATTTACAGGTCTAATTATCTACCTTTTTAAATGATTTGTTTTAAATAATGAAATTAGGAACTTAATTAGAATATAGTCTCCCACTTTCAGCGTCAAAAGAAAATTGAATGCTTGGCATACTTGAATTTTGAGACTGTCATGCTCTTGTGTTCATTTTCCATTAAGTGTAATACTGGTCTTAAATATACATTTTCTACTTTGGCTCTAGCATTAAAAGTCGTTCTTTTGATCATGAATCACATAAAGTTTTATTAGTGATTTGTGAAAGTGACATTCAGGTCAACAAAACCTTTCTCTTGAATTAATAGATTGTAAAATGGGTATCTGGCATCAGAAGAAAAGCGGTAGGGAAACTTTCAGTCACAAAGCAAGATACAAGGGAAAGGTAAAATGTGCCTCCATCCTTGCATGTATCTAAGGATGGCATGACCACTTCTTTGGTGCTCTGCTAATATTCTTAGATGAGACATTCCATGACAGTGCTCAGTCATAAAAATAATTCTGAATGGATTCTAATTCTGAAGCCCAAGTGAGTCTTTCCCACTGATATCAGTGAACCTCATTTCTAAATATTCCCCATGGCAAAAGGGACATATGCCACATACTGAGGAGTCAGGTAATTTTATTCAATTGTTAAAATATTATTAAATTCTTTGCTGTGAAACCCAAGGAATGGTTCTGTATCCTGTGTTCATAATGTAGTGTAACTTCTGTCATAAGCTGCATATTACTGCAGTCTTTAAAGCAGTTATTGAGAA
>JANHFX010005331.1:11572-25186 GCA_027560015.1 Chloroceryle amazona
TTATCACTACATTATTAAACAGGAGTGGTATGGAGCTCACACTTACGGTTGATTTTAAAACAAGAAATATAAATTCCAAAATTCCAAATTGTGTGTTATTAATATATGCAAAATTTTACTATCAACTCACTCCTGAAGTAAGGCGGATACTTCTGAATATTTTATAATACAGGTATAGCCTTGGACTCTTATTTGGGAGATATTTACAGTATTTTAAAGAGCTTTCACACAGGGCAAAACCAAATAATACAGAGGAAACAGAGCAGTTAAAGAATGGTGATGATCACATCAAAGCCTAGAAAATACTAATTGCATTATTCTAAGTAGTGCCACAATCTTTAATAAGACCTGAGAGCAAACTGAGAACAGCAAAGAAAAGTCATTAAGCAATGATGTAATCTTTGACATAATTATGCCACTCTATGGGGCAAATTAAAACAAAATTAAATCTGATTATTTTCTTGGTCTAGAGTTTAAAAATATTAATCTCTAGAGTAGAATGCATCAAGCATGTGAATTGTGCTACTGCTGTTCCTCATGGAAAAAAATCCACCGCAACTATCAAATGAATGCAGATCAGGAAGTGTTGTCACCGAGGTGGTGAAAAGGGTCCCTTTGTGACTAAGGAAAGGCTAAACATTAATTCCCCAGGTTTCCTTCCGCAGATGTAACACTCTTGTTATGTGCTTTGATTTTCCCTAATAAGAACAAGTGCATAACCAGGTCTCTTTATTCCTGAAATTATACTTTGTAGGTAACATGCAGGTGAGGATTGATAAAGCTGGTATGGAAATGAGTGGAAAACCTTATCATGTAACACAAAGGTTTTTATTTAAACATTATTTAGGAATTCCTAGGAATTGGTTAAGAAAATCCATATTAGATAATGGTGAGTTTCCTTTGCCTCAGTATTTTGCTCTCAAGTGTAATCAGATTTACTGACTACTGCTAAACCATGTTACTCTCTTTCTTTCTTGCGATGCTCAGGACTTGTCCCTTACCCTAACGTAGTAGCTGGTGTACAACATTCATTGTTCCCTTTGGTTGGGTTTATGGAAGTTTTAACTGATGCAGTTTTGCTAGAAATAATCTGTTCTTTGTAAATATGTGATCACCGGGCATGCTTGAGCCTTTACTTCTATAAGAAAGTGAAATGAAAGGGGTTTTGTCTGCAGACTTGTGTGCTTGCAGTTTTCCATGTGACTCTACGGCCTCACAAGGCTTGCCAGCAGTTTGTAATCAAAAGAAAATATCTTTAGGGAAATCATGTGAATATTAAACTTTCCTAATATACCACATATTAAAAATATCTTAATTCAGAGAATAACAAGATCTTAAGTGCACTTACCACTGCTCAGTATGTTAATACTCCGAACATTACAGAAGTTTACAATGGAATCTATAAAGCGATCAGCTCAGACAACCCCAATTTTTATAGTCACTATTCTTAAGCATCAAGGGTCAAAGTTTTAAAAAAATGCAGTTTTGTTCTTGTATTACTCTCTGGTTTGTTTTGTTGGGATTTTTTTTTTTGTATTTTGTTTTTCATCACCCCATGTGAACAAACTGAAATGCAGTTAGCCAGATGTATATGATGAAACTCTGTACTGCTGCCATACTTCTATACCCTTTAGTATTGCTTATGGTGTAAAGGATAAGACAAAGGCACCTTGTTACTTGTTGCTGCCCATGAGAGCCAGGCAGCGTCTCTGTGTCTTCCTGTATGATGTATGTTCAGTTCGTCAGTTGTGTTCACAGCCATTGTGGCTATCCTAGCTTCCAACGCTTTTTATTTAAGTCCTGATTCTGTAGAAGGCTCCTAAGATGTAGACTGAATAATCTCCACTCTGCCCTGCAGAACGGCTCCACCTGACACGCTGCATTGTTCAGAATATGGTAAGGCTACGGTAGAAAAAGAGCTGTTGCTTTTCTACCTGTGTGCTCAACAAAGGCTCAGACTTTCATCTACCCAAGCACACAGTAAGTGCCACGACTGGAGAGGCACTGAAGTTCAGGGCCATGTTTGTAACTCAAGTTTCTTACTGACTAACCTCCCAGGCACCATCTCTCCTGTATAGGTAGGTAGGCATTGAATTCAGGATATTCTGAGACATCAGTCTGGAAAAGGTAATTGAACAGCTCAGATATGGTGTTTGACACAGTCAATTTAATACAGCCCCCTTTCACAGAATGATGGTTTTTACTTTACCGTAACTAGAGGGTTTTGAAATAACAGTTTTGATCACGTGAATCCCACAACTCACTTTTAATGAATACAGATTTCTCTGTTAGTGGCAGAGTTATGGACTTCATACTGGGGAGGAGGAAAAAGGTATCTTGAAGAATTTAATGTAAGTAAAAAATAGTGGTTTAGTATACACAATCTTTCCTCTTTTTTTTTTTTTCTTTTCCCCTCTATCTGCCTAATTGTTTTTCTTTCTGGAAAAAAAATGTCTATTTATAGATAAGGAGAAAGAAATTTTATGGGTCAAGGAGTATTTCTTGCTAGTACCTTCCCTGCTGTCTTGCCATTTGGTTTATGCTGTGTAAGTGGAGCAAAACAGTAAATTTATTCCACCAAAATTCAATTAATGCATATGAAATCAAATTTCCCTGAGGCAAAAATCTGCTAAGTCAATAGAACTCCCTTGCACGCACCTGTGTTTGCAATAGCTTGTCACGCTGTAGAGATATGAACGGCAAGGCAGGCATTTTAATCTTCAGACTTGAGATTTCAGTTCTAACAGATACTGCTGAGAGCAAGGCTTCCAGGAATTCATCTGTTGGTTCTAATCTTTGCAAGATAATTCTTCTCCAAGTAGCTCAGCTAGTGGCTCACGGCGACTAGACAACTCCCTCCAGTGGGAGATTTATTGCATGAACTCTACTTGAAACTGCTCTAATGACTTTATCTCTTTGGCAGCAAATGCATCACAAACTATGAATGTCTTGCTCCCTTTTACCTTTTTACAATAATTCTAGAATCTTTCCAATTTCTTAAAACTCTATTTTTAAAGCACATTGCACTTTGCTCCAAGGGGCTGTAGTTTGGTTCCTGAGGTGGATACAGGTCAAATAGTTAAAGGGACTAAAGTAAAAGTTTACCTGTTACACAGAAGAAAGAATCAAAAGAAACCAGAGACTGCTGACTCACTGTTATTCCTTATAAAGAAAAGCAGCAGTGGCACTGGAGCATAAAAATGATGTCCTATGTAAGTTACGACAGCAAGTTTAGTCTCTTCTAAAAGGACAGCTGGAAACACATGCTGCACCCTTCTTCAGAACAATGTATCCCCTACAGAGCCATCTCCAAGCAGTTCGCATTCTTCTCAGCTTTTGCTGTGTCCTGTACCTCTGGTTGTGCCAGATAGCTAGCCTGTAGACCTCTAAGTGCAAAGAACAATACATAATGCCAGCAAAAAAGGTTTTGTAGCACATGCAATGAGTATATTATTGAGTTTTGCATACAAATTTTCTGTAGGCTTCTGTAGTACTTCCAGAAGCTACCATTAAGCACAGTATAATAGTACATTCCTTATTTTAAATAGAACAATGTGAATTAAGTTTCATGTTCCTCAGCTGGCATGTTAACAGGAATTTTTCTTACTAGGCACTCAGTTAATGAATTAATTCTCTCCGATTTTCTTGGTTTTCTTTTCTTCTTTTTTTTTATTGTTTTGTTGCTTTTTTTCCTCAACTGGGGAACCCTGGTTGGTTGTTCCAAACAATCTGCTTATCCTCTTCAGTTAGAAAGAGACTTCTGAATGAAGGTTAGTTATGGGATCATCTTACTTATGATTATGGCATTTTCTCAAATGTAGGGTAGTCTTACAGAGCAAGCCCTCATTTTTCTCAGGAGGAGAAGCCTGGCTTTGAATAGAAAGTAAGTATACTACCCTACTACCCCTCACTTCCTAACTACGTTACCTGATATTTCTAGTTTGCAACACTTTACCATGCACACTCCTCTCTCCCAGTCCCTTTCCTCCATTGAAGTGGCAGCCCTGAGGGTTGGCTTCTGAGCTGTCATAGGAACTGCTGCTTCACACTACATGCTCGGCTATACAATACCATGATACAATACTGTAATATGGGGTAAGATCAGTTTTATAGGACAATTTTCCTCAAAAATTCCTTTAAAATCTTGAGAAATACTGCCCGGGGAGGTGGTGGAGTCCCCATCCCTGGAGGTATTTAACAGATGTGTAGATAAGGTGCTTAGGGATATGGTTTAGTGGTTGCACTCAGTCCAAAAGGTCTTTTTTCCAACAGAAACAATTCAGTGATTCTGTGGTAATATGATAATATTTCTATTCCTCATTTTCCTTAATCTAAATAAATAACTGAAAAAAACACATCATGTTCTATATTGTGGGAAAAGCAAACAATGTGCAAGCTTCCCAACCACAAGAGAAATAAAACAAGCGCACGTTTTCCCACATCAGTACAAATATCTTCCTGCAAATAACTGAACCAAAATAACTGAAGTATAAGAAAAATCCACTTGTATCCCTCCTTTTCTGTTCAGATAACATATAGTAGTACAGAGGGATAATACCAAGGGATACACCTTTCAGCTGTTAGTAGAAGATATAAGCCTAGTGCTGTACTCCTCTTTGAGGGGACATGCATGCTGGAAGTCCTATGAAAAGCATCTGCTTACCCAAACATCTGTTTCAGTTAGCTTTGAGTCAAGACAGATGTTTCTAACATGACACCCATTGATGTTAACACAGAAAAGATATATGGGTTTTGTTCACCATTGCTACTGTATCTTAGGGAGCAGGATTTGGGTTAGATTCTCTGCTTTGCCAGTTGTTTCTGTAAATGCAGAGTTTAAAAAATGTTGTGAGAGAAAGAAATAAACATGGTTATGTGGCTCCATTACTGCAGGAGGACACTCCTGAATTCAGGGCTTACTTCACTAGCATAAGAAGTGTGATTTGTTCTCGCAGCAGCTCTGTCCAAGGTCATTGCATGCAAGATGCTTTGAATGTAGTCTTTACCTGGAACGTGAGGACTACGTAAAGGGAACACATGTGTACTGGTGTGAGAATGTCTATGAGACATTTGGCACCTATAAGCTCTTAAATCAGCATTCTGCTCTCAGACAGTGCTCAACAGAAGATTTAGCTTTCTCTTTGCAAACTGACAGCGCAGCCATGGTGATAAAACCACAACAAGTGAAGACTTCTTATGCAGTTTTAACACTAAGCAGATGCTATCAGGGCTACTCACACTACATATCTGTTGTAAGTTACTGTGTGTCCTGGTTTGAGTGAGAACAGAACTAATTCTGCTCAGTGATTTTACTGTTCAGCTCAGTTCTTCTAACTCACTGCACTTTCTGAAGTCAGCAGCCTGTTTTCCCAGGCAGGGTCTGCTGCTGGCAGTGGTAACACCCCATGGTTAGAGTCAGTACCAAGGATTGGTGTGAAGGCCACTGATGGATCTGGTGTCCCACATTGGGGTTCAGAAAGTGAAAGGCTGCACCTGCAGGGAGGAGGGGACAGGGCAGGTGACCCCAACCTGACCAACGAGGGATTCCAGCCCAGATACGTCATGCTAGGTATAAAGCTGAGAGATCAGGAGGGTCCTGGCCCTCTAGGCCTGCTTTGCTGGCTTTTGCTAGGCTCAGCTCAGGTCCTCTTCTGGTTTCTTTACATCTCAGGAGGACTCTGTCCATTTTGCCTTCTGTGTGTTCCTGAATCCAGTACCAGAATCCAGCTCCTGAACACAGCTCCTGTCTGCTGCGGGCCCAGTCTGGGACTCTGCTGATGCCTGCTGACCTCCTGCCTTGTAGCACATGCTTCCCCCATCCTCCTTAGAGTGTGAAGAGGTGCTGTTCCTGCCATGTCACTACAATGGACTTCTCCCAAGAACAACTGCTTGTGTCCAAGCTGTCTGAGCGAGGTCAGTTCTCATAGCAACCACACTTTATCTGCAGAAATGTGCATTGTTTTCCTCCTCTGGGTAGAAATGATGTAAAATCCAAGGGTGCAGAAGACCAAGAAAGAAACCTAATTGGCATGCAAACGGCAAATGCTGTCACACTTATTTACCTTTCATACTGATCACTGTTGTTTTACAGATTATTAGGCAACCTGAAGTTTTACAAGGTGACACTTATGTTAAGAACACTCCATTAAATTGCTCAGCAACATCCCCATACGTTTTTTTTTTTTTCTTTTAGACAAAAGTCAAGTGAACGCAGGATTCGTTACTGTCTGATATGGCAGAAACCAACAGCTATACTGCTCTGTGCCCCAGGAATTTTTTCGGTCACTTTCTCCCTCCCTCTTTTCCTTCCCCCTTCTCTAGTATGAGCAAGCTTGTTGATGCAAGGGTGATCCCATGGGAGACTGGGAAGAAGAGAGGAACAGCTTTGTTGGTGGGGATGGCCTGAGCTCCCTGCTCTGTTCCACTCCAGCAGCCCCAGTGAGGTTTTTGCCAGCAGTGGATTAGATGTCAGGATGGTGACTGTGACAGCACTATGCCTTTAACACTGGAATTCTCTGCTGATGGTGTAAGGTTATGTTAAATCTCCTTTGTAGAACTAGCAGGGGATTGGGTTGTTTTGTTTGTTTGTTTGTTTGTTTTCCAGATTTCAAACCTTTCTGAACAGGAGAAAGACACCTCCTGTGCTTTTAATGGCATTTTTTAAGGGAGCAAAGAACTTGGCCTGATAAAGCCTGATAAAACCAAACATTTACACTGATTACATAAACATCCTCAGTTCTGCCAGCCTAAGCATCTTATAATTCCTCAGACCATGAAGCAGAACTGCTGCTAGGAGAAAAGCCTCCCCTCAGAGAACAGCCACTTTTTCACAGGGAAGCTACTTACAGTGCTGCTCTCAACTGCGTGGCACAGCTTGGTCCGAGAGGGTGGATCTGGCTGTAAAAGGACTTGCTCTTGTACTTTAATGCAATTTCTAGGCTTGTAATTTTTATTGATGCCTTAACTGATTGCTCTCCACCCCTTACGTGGTATTTGTAAAGCTAATGTCAGATACTGTATGTCTACCAGGCAAGATAAAATCCCCCTATAATTAGAATATTAGTAAAACCTGTAAAGTACTGTATTTATTTTAAATTATTACCTTCTTTGTTGTCATGGGTGTCACTGTAGATAGAAGCCAGGGTAAACAAGGAGAAAACGACAAAAGCCAGCAAGATGAAAGCTACTTCAAGGTTTGTGAAGGGCAGCTCCATGAACTGTTACTGCTTCTCCTAGGAAAAAGTGTGAATGTTTACTCTTCTGGCTGTGGAAAGGGACTGCTCTCAATAGAATAGTCAAGTCTTCAGCCAGGACGATACTAGATCCTGGTCAAACTGGTTAAGTAACTTTAGCAGGTAAGGAAACAATACTGCTGGCTCCTACAGGAATGCAAGTTTTACTGTAGTATATAGAGTTTCTCTAGGGAACATTGCCAGCAGTTATTAAAGCTGGACTTACCTGGATGTCTGTATCTATCTGTATCCTATACTTGGTTCATATGTACTTGTGTGCAGTGCATTTAATAACAGGAACATATTTTAACTCTGCAAGGCTAGCAAATAAATCCTTAGTAAACAAAAAGTATCTGTAAAGATCTGTAGGGAAGCATGGATTTTTCTAACAGAAAACCTCCTACTATATAAAAAGTCTGCCTTCTGTATAGTGGAAAGTTTAAAAACTATAAAAAAAGCCATGACATTACAATGAAATTACAAATCAAATCTCAATCAATAGCACAGGGATTGTGAAGTCACTGGAAATTTTATGTGCTCAGTTGCCCATAGAAATAACTAAAGAACTAAAGTTCTAAAGAACTCCTCGAAATCTTAACGCCAATGGTTCCAACACATCTGTACACAGAAGCTGTGAAAAATCACAAGCATATACAGAAATTTAAAACAGCTTGCTGTAAATAAAGGGAAGACAGCACTTACTGATTGCCAGGAATTTTTATGTATATTCCATTGGTTTTTTTCAAAATCATCCAGATTCTAGAAAATGATTCAGTATCAGGGACTGAGTTAGTCACTCACAGCAGGAAGGATCTAATGCAGTGTGGTTCCCTGATGCTTTTCAGTCGCTGCCTTGCCCGTGGCAGGTACAGTCCATGTCAGGGTGGAGAGTGGTGAAAGTGGAAGTAGAAGGCATGGCTCAGTGAGGTTTTTTTCCCTCATACCTGCCTACAGGATGCTGGTGATGTGCAAGCAAACTGAGGCAACAGAAGTTGTAGCAATCCTACGGAGGCAGTCAAGACGGAAGTCTGTACATTGTAAATCACGTTGAATTTTAAGCCCTGGTAAAATATTAACGTAATTGTCAACAGAACTAAGTAGTATAAGAAAAAAACCCATCTCGGTAAATGCAATAAGTCAATAATTTTATTTTTTCTTGTAATAATGCAAGAATTTTAAAATTCAGATCCATACTGATAGAAGCAATAATTCCTAGAATGACATGGCTGTGTCAGCAACAACCACACCTGTATAGGTGCAACTTACATGGCAAATGGTCCTTTTGAAGGATCTTTCTGTTCACTTTGTGAGGATTTTGGTTGCTGTAAACTCTTGGTCTGAAACCCACAAATACTGTCTATACAAACTAAACTGATCATATTAGCTGCGTGTTAATTAAAGGGAATTTCAAAACTGTATTCTTAAATATTCTGATTATTCTATTATTTAAAAATATCAAGTATTTTGGCATTGCTATTTTTAATTCTCTGTGTAGTGATCTAAATAGGAATATTTCCACAGCAGACAAAGGAGTGATGTTAATGAAGCCCAATGACATCTGAATAAAAGAGTAGAATGTGGAGATTATTTGATCTCTGTCACATCCAATGTATCTTCTGCTGGATCATCTTTGCAACGAAGTAGCTATTTCTTTACTAGCTATTATAAATCTCTTTATGAGCTAGAAGAGTGAAAACGTAAGTTACACATATCACAGCTTCCCTGGCTATACAATGGATTAGCTACCGAATTGCAACACTACCCCATTTTATTTGATAAACCAAAGAATCACCTATTCCAGTCAGAGGTAAATTTATACCTGTGTATCTATTGAAAAATGAATTCTGATAGCTTTGGAATTGGAATAACTTGGAAAAAGATAGGGAAGGTCAAGATGATTTTTGAAAGGATGTTAAAAGGTTTGCACTGAAGTATACCCATAAAACTGCTCTAAAGCAAGATGCTATCTACAGCATGCTCAGTTGTAGCTGAAACCAAATGATCCCTCATCGGTTTACCAGATGGGGAAAATTGAGTCAGCACCAGAGCTGGTTTTGATGGTTGTGTGATGTTTCTTTGTCTAACTTTTTCAAAGAAATGTGTATGAAGAGTAGTTCAATGATCAGCTGCCACAGACTTTTATTCTCCAGATTAAGTTCTGGCCCCACTGGGATCTTCAGAAAGCTGATCCATCAAACTGGCATGGCTTGCATTTCACTAACTCTGTACCAAGTTCCTCCACAACCTGTGGAGGGATGAATGAGAAAATAAAGAACTAGGTCAGGAATAAATGTATATATCATGGCCTTAGACAAGATGAAAGAAAAATGTGAGAGAAATAAAGGAAAGAAAAAGAAAAATAAAATTAAAAGAAAAAAAAAGGAAAAGGAAAAGAAAAAGAAAAAGAAAAAAAAGAAAAAGAAAGAAAGAGAAAAAGAAAAAAAAAAAGAAAAAGAAAAAGAAAAAAAATAAAAGTCCAGCATTTCTCCAAGCAGAACTTTTAACTTAAGAGGTTACACAAAGATGGAATGGAGATTAGAATAAGAACTCAGTTGTAGCTGGACAGAATTAAATCAATAATTTGAAGGTTTTGGGTTTATTTTAATCTGTACGCATGTTTTTGTAATCTAGGTTGCTTGTTGTCAACAAAAATGTCATTCCTTTTCTATCGGAATGACAAAGTAAAAATGTAGGAAAAAAAATAAATATGGGACTTGCAGAAAATATAAAGAAAACAAATACATTCCATAACTACATGCCTGTTCCTGTATTTAGCATATGTTCTTAGTGTTTTATCAGAGGTATCTCTTTATGTGCTGACACTGCTGCCATAGCTGTTGTTGATCAGTTCTGAAACTGAGCTGTGGACTTGACCCTGTAGATATTACAATGAACCCCAGAAAGTATCAGAAAATGAGGAAAGGCAATATCCAAAATTTAATAATTTTCTGTTTTGATTAAAATCCAGCTTTATAGCTGACAGGAATTATTTGATCTCATAAAAATGGTTGACTAAACCAAATAATGTGCAAGGGTCAAAACATGTTTTATGAAAATGTAACATCTACAGCTTAATTGCAGTGATTTGTTCCTCTTGCTGATAACACGAGGTACCTACTTTACACAGGCCAACCTAAGCAAATACGAGCTTTTTAAGGTATGAACTTTAGTTATTTGTCTCAATGCAGAGGGACACATATCATTGGTCTCAATTAAATTTCAAGTTGTTTTCATGTTTTTTGCATAATAAAATTACACCACATTGCCAGTTCTCAAGAAAGACTTATGTGAATGTGGCCTTCTTTGCTTTAAAGCAACAAATACTGTATTAATGAGAGTAATATTCATAAATTGTTTGCTATAAACAAGTCTGTCAGTTTTTATCATTAAAAAACCCGGTCGACTCTTTTAACAAAAGAGTTCACACATTGGAGGGAATGAATCTGAGGAAATTCTGCTCAAATGATTTTTGAAGCACTATTATTAAAGACATTAAATGATTTATTAGTTGTTACTATTTTTCTACCCTTTGCTGCTTTTAACTCTCTCTCAACCCTGCTTCTCGACAGGTCTGTCAATTGTCTAAACATTGAAAAGCTGGCTCCTATTCCATAGCATCAACCATTGTAACTTATCGTTATTTGCTAACTGCAAAATGCTGAGCACCTGATGAGCAGCTTCTTCAGTGAGTTAAATCCTGCTGAATCGTGTGCTGTGGTGGGTTGAGCACCCTAAGAAATGAGTTAATTTTCTCAAAATTGCTTGGCTATTTATGCAGCATAGGTGTATCTACAGTCATTGGCTGCGAGTGAACCGGAACAGAAGAAGCTAAAGCACATACAAAGGAAAAGGCAAGAGAGGGGCGGTAGAAGGAACAAAGAAGTAGAAGAGAATTGCCAGAGGAATAAATAATTGAATAACATGCTCTGTGTGTGTGTGTATCAGAAAGGATAAGAACAGCCTTTGGACTTTCATATCTATAACTTCCTAGTTATCTCAGGATACCCAAGTCCATAGTGGTTATGTTCTAGATTCTTGTTTGCTGAATCTGCTCATTTTGTTTCCTTAACTTGTATTCTAAATTTATCAAGTTTAAACCAGATATCTTAGGTGTCAAAAATGCAGTAAGGTATAACTGTGTTATGTCATACTGAAAAATATCTAGTTCAATATAAGGTAAGACATTTTCTCCCTTTGTAGGATTTAGCTTTATTAACAATTATGTGGAAAAAAAAATAGAGGTTAATTCAAACTTTTTCCCTCAGCTGTGCTCTTCATAACACTGAGGTTTGAGCAGTGCTCAGTTTAGAGCGTACATCCAGCTTCATTATCTCAGTAAACGAATGAGCCAACAGTGTTCATGAGTCAGCAAGACACATAAAATAGTTCTTGCTAAATAATAATGGGTGTAATGTTGTTATGATGGTGCTCTGAATCAGACTCTTCTTAGTTATGTTTGCAGCTACACCCTGTTCAGTTCAGGGGCCTTTTCTGCTAATAGAAATTGCCAGTGAGAGGTAGTTTTCCTAGCTAGTCTTGCTTAGTTCCAACCCCCCCAGATGTTTTATTCAGTGGCTTTAATATACCCATATGTGTTTAACTTCTCTGTCCATGTATTGATCCATGTTTTTACCTGCCTAAGCAGCTAACATGAATGGAAAGGCAGAACATCTTCTATTTTCTTCTGTGTGATATTGATGACTTTATAACTCAGCAGTGGAGTGAAATTGTGCATGCAACACTGAACCTAACACTGCTCACCTACAGAAACAATTCTAAATGTTAATAATTTCTGTAATATCAGCTTGAGATCCTCATAGGTCGGAACACAGATGAGTCCAATATAAAACTCGATGATTTTTGTTCTGGCTCATATGATGTTCAGCTATATATGTAGTGCTGAGCACAACTTTGTAATTTCTTTCATAATGCTTAAAACTTTTTCTTTCTTTTGTGCAAGAATAGAATGATAAAAAGCTGATATGTATTCTAGTACAAAGGAAAGACATGTCCAGAATGAAATATGAAGGAGTAGAAAAACTTTTGGAGTGGGAGTAGCACTTCCCTGTCACTGATACAGACCCAAAGTTGCTGGGTTTTAAGGCATTTGAAAGAAAAGCCTTGTTAAAATGGATTTTTCTGTCACCCAGAGACAGTCATATGTTATGTCAAAATTAGCATGAACATGTGGGCACAAAAAACATAAAATACCCCCCCGCTCAGAAAATACACTTAAGACTTTCAGATAAATCCCAGCAGTGAGATTCTGCAAGTCAAGAACAGAATTTGTGAGCTAATGCCAAATTTATTCTGAAGATTCTCCACCCATTTCAAGCCCAGCCTTAAAATGGGAAGGAAAGCTTGTTCCTGGCTGTCACCAGAGTACCATTTAGCACCAGCACACACAACTGGCAGAGAGTGGATCAGCTCAGTGAACCTCACCTACCAAGTCCAGGAGAGCACAGCCCATCCATCCCCACGTATGTCACCCCAATGCACCTTCTGCTGAAATAACTGCTAAATTGGGACCATCAACGTAGTTTGGGGTATTTGTCTGATTTTATGCCAGGAAGAAACATCCTGCCAAGCTCTCTGCAACAAATACCTGATGCAGGAGGAAGAGAAGGGCTTCTGGAGGAGGGCAAACATCACTCCAATCTTCAAAAGAGGCAAGAAGGAGGACCCTGGCAACTATAGACCGGTCAGCCTCACCTCCATCCCTGGAAAGATGATGGAGCAACCTATCCTTGACACTATCCTTAGGCATGTCAGGGACAAGGGGGTCATCAGGAGCAATCAGCATGGTTTTATCAAGGGGAGGTCAAGTTTGACCAACCTGATAACCTTTGGTGAAGACATAACCAGGTGGATAGATGATGGTAGAGCAGTGGATGTGGCTTATCTTGATTTCAGTTAGTCATTTGACACTGTCTCCCACAGCATCCTTCTGGCTAAACTGAGACAGTGTGTTCTGCATGATCAGGTAGTGAGCTGGATTGGGAAATGGTGGAAGGAAAGAAGCCAAAGAACTGTGGTCAGTGGGATGGAGTCCAGCTGGAGGCCTGTAACCAGTGGGGTCCCACAGGGGTCGGTACTGGGATCAGTTCTGTTCAACATATTCATCAATGACCTGGACGATGACACAGAGTTCAGTGTCAGCGAGTTTGCTGATGACACCAAGCTGGGTGGAGTGTCTGACACACCAGAGGCTGAGCTGCCATCCAGTGAGATCTGGACAGGATGGAGGGTTGGGCGGGAAGAAATCTGATGAAATTCAACCAGGGCAAGTGTAGAGTCCTGCACCTGGGAGAGAACAACCCCAGGTGTCAGTACAGGCTGGGGACTGAGCTGTTGGAAGGCAGCGAAGGGGAAAAGGACCTGG